>JAKWJD010001329.1:0-76203 GCA_027705065.1 Solanum peruvianum | reverse complement strand
TGACCCCTCGAGCAAATCGATGTTGTTATTGAGGAAGAGGTCGAGCTAGATAGTATCCGCGACGCTAAGCCAAGAGAGATGCTGGAGAACTGTACCTCCATGCCTATACTGATTCCCCAAACTCCTAGGTAGAAGGCATCATTTTATGCATATTAAAATCGGTGCTAGTTTGAAAGAGGCCCAATACCCACCATTCTGCATTTTCTTAACTGTTTGAACTTTTGAATTTCTATCGTGATATTCAAAGAAGGCAACATGTACTATGACATGCCCAAAGTTTGCATTGTTTTAAAATTTGAGTGAAATCCTCTTTGTTTTTAAATTTATTTATTTAGTCATTTGTTTACTTTGATTTTCTAACTTTGTTTGTTTATGGTTTCAGTAATGTAAGTTTTGAACCTGCCAATGTCATGTCATGTCACAAGCTAAATAAACAAAATGAGGCAGGTGATGACGAGGTTGATGATTACAAAGAAAAAGTGAGAAACCAGAGTATGTTGCCAAGGAATTTTGGCAGTTTGAAAACCAGCATAAGCAGAATCTAGAGGAAACAGAAACGGTAAATTTGGGAGATCCAGAATGTGTTAAAGAGGTTAAGATGAGCATCCACTAAATTGAAACTCAGAGAGAGGGCCTAATTCATTTTCTTACTGATTATATTGATGTATTCGTTTGGGAAGTCAGTGACATACAAGGGCTGAGTACCGACGTTGTATCTCATAAACTGCAGATTAATTCAGAGTTTGATCTGGTGAAGCAAAAGGCTCGAAAGTTTAAGCCTAAACTGAGTTTAAAGATAAAAGAAAAGATCACCAAGCAAATAGAATCTCGATTGGTGAAAATGACACAATACCCAACTTGGTTAGCCAATGTTGTACTGGATGCCACGAAACACGGAAAAATCTGGAGTTGTGTCGACTACAGAGATCTTAACAAAGCTAGCCCAAAGGATAATTTTTCGTTGCCGAATATTCATATTTTGATTGATAATTGTGCTAGCATGAAATGCAGTCATTTGTGGATTGTTAGGCAAGTTATCATCATATTTTGATGGACGAGGAAGATGCAGAAAAGATGATTTTTATTACACCTTGGGGTGTATATCATTATAGGGTGATGCCATTTGGCCACAAAAATGTTGGCGCTACCAATATGAGGGCTATGATGATCATATTTCGTGATATGATTCATTGAGAGATTAATGTGTATGTGATGTGTCGTCGTAATCAAGTCCCGCGAGAGTTTGGACCACTTGACACATCTATGGAAATTCTTTGATCATTTGCGTCGTTACAACTTAAAGTTAAATCCCACCAAATGGATTTTTGAAGTTCCAGTCGGAAAGTTGTTTGGATTTATAGTCAGCAGAATAGGTATTTAGCTCGACCCTTCTAAGATTAAAGCAATTCAAGAGTTACCTCTGTCGAAGATGAGAAAAAAGGTGATGAGTTTCTTAGGTAGGTTAAACTACATCAGTCGATTCATAGCTCAATCAATCGTGGTATGTAAGCTTATTTTCAAGCTATTGAATAAAGACGCCCCGACAAAGAGGACTGGAGAGTATAAGACTGCTTTTGATGCTATCAAGAACTATTTGTCCAATCCACCGGTATGGGTTCCTCCGCCGAAGGGAGTCCTTTGTCGTTGTACTTGTCTATCTTAGATAGTGCATTTGGATGCATACTTAGTCAACACGATGAGACAGGAATGAAGGAAAGCTCTATCTATTATATAAGCAAGAAGTTTACTCCATACGAGTCTCGTTACACTTGTTGGAGAGAACGTGTTGTGCTTTACATGGCTTCCAGAAGCTGAGACGTTATTTGTCTTCCTATACTATATACCTCATTTCCAGAATGGATCCACTGAATTATATCTTCCAGAAGACGATACCGACCAAAAATTCAGCTAAGTGGCAAATGTTGTTAAGTGAATTTGAAATTGTGTATGTGACTCAGAAGGCGATAAAAGCACAGTCTTTGGCTGATCATCTTACAGAAAATTTCGTTGATGAAGAGTATGAACCGCTTAATACATATTTTCAGAATCAAAAAGTGTCATTTGTGGGTGAAGATATTTCTGAGGCATACCCCGGTTGGAGATTATTCTTTGATGGAGCGGCGAATTATCAAGGTAAAGATATTGGGGCGGTTTTAGTGTCAGAATCTGGGCATCATTACCCCATGGCAGCTAAGCTCCAATTTAGTTGCAGGAACAACATGGCTGAATACGAAGCTTGTATTCTCGGGTTGAAGATGGCCATTGACATGAATGTTTATGAGTTGTTGGTTATTGGAGACTCAGATCTTTTAATTCATCAGGTCAAGGAGAATGAGCTATATTATATCATACGTGCAATATATGCAGAAGTTTTGCAAGAGGTTTCGTAAGATCGAATTCAACCACACTCCCAGAATACAAAATAATTTGGCCGATGCTCTTGCCACCATCGCTTCGATGATTAAACATCCGGATAAAATTATATTGTTCCTCTATATATAGAGTTGAAAGAACATCCAGTCCATTGTTCCCATGTTAAAGCAGAACCAGACGGTTTGCCTTGGTATTTTGATATAAAGAAGTATTTGGAGTCAAGAACTTATCCTGAAGATGCTACGTCCAACCAAAAGAAGTTGATACGCCGTATGGTCTCAATTTCTTTCTAATTGGAGAAGTCCTTTATAGGAGGACTCCACATTTGGGTCTTCTAAGATGAGTTGATGATGTTGAAGCTGCGAAGCTTATTAAACAAATACATGTTGGAGTTTGTGGCACGCATATGAATGGGCTCACTTTGGCAAGAAAGATCCTACGAGCCAGATATTTCTGGATGACTTTGGAGAATGATTGTTGCAAGTTTGTGCAAAAATGCCAAAAATGTCAAGTGCACGGTGGTTTGATACGAGTTCCACCTCATGAACTTAGTGTTATGAGTTCACCTTGTCCGTTTGTAGCTTCGGGCATGGATATCATAGGTACGATAGAGCCAGCCGATTCTAATGGACACGGATTTATTTTAGTTACCATTAACTACTTCACCAAGTGGGTGGAAGAAGCTTCTTACAAATCGGTAACCAAGAAAGTTGTAGCTGATTTTGTTCAAAACAATCTGATATGCAGGTTCGGAGTACCAGAATCTATCATTACTGATGATCGTGCAAATCTCAACAATCACTTGATGAGAAAGATATGTGAGCAATTTAAGATTACTGACTAAAACTCAACCCCTTATCGTCCTCAGATGAATGGAGTTGTAGAAGCCGCCAATAAGAATATCAAGAAGATTTTGAGGAAAATGATTGACAACCACCAAGGTTGGAACGAGATGTTGTCATATGCTTTATTGGGTTATCGAATGATTGTAAGAACGTTGACTGGAGCTACTCCATACCTGTTAGTATATGGAACAGAAGCACTCACCTACTGAAGTTGAAATACTGTCATTGAGAGTCATCCAAAAAACTGAATTGAGTAATGCAGAATGGGTCAGCAGGCGGATTAACCAATTAACATTGATTGATAAGAAAAGAATGGTGGTCGTTTGTTATGGTCAGTTGTATCGAAAGAGAATGATTGGTGCTTTTCACAAGAAAGTAAGAGCCAGAATTTTCAAAGTTGGTCAGTTGGTCCTTAAGCGTACTTTTCCTCATCAAGACGAATACAAAGGAAAATTCGCGCCAAATTGGCAAGATCCTTACATGGTTCGCAAAGTATTATCTGGAGGTGCTTTGGTCCTATCGGAGATGGATGGCACCACATGGCCTAAACCTATCAACTCAGACACTGTCAAGAGATACTACGTATGAAGCTTCGGTTTGCATTTTTGTCATTTACTTGTAATCATTCTGTTTGCTATATTTGTTTTGCTAAAAAATTTATCCCTTTGTAATGAACTACGTCTGACCTGAATTCTCAAAAATGAGATACGTAGGCGGCCTATGTCAGTCTCGGTCACCCCATTTATCCCCTTTAATATTTCTTTGTATATGAATTGCGTTCGACCTGAATTCTCAAGAATGAGATACGTAGGCTGCCTATATCGGCCTCTATCGGTTTTCTTTGTAAAAATTTCCTATTTTGTTACCTTTGAGAGGGAACTACGTTAACCTAATTCCTACCTCACGGAATATGTAGGCGCCACAAGGTTTCGGTCATATCTCCAGTAAGATTTCTATTCCTCTTTACAACAGAAACTGGGACAGAATTTTTGAGAGGGACTCAAAAATTCTCGAGAAGAAGATTCTTCCTCAGCAAGTCAAGACTGAAGATGTCTTGAGATTTGCAACTAAGACAGAATTTTTTAGAAGATCTAAAAAAAATTTCACTCTACTCAGTTACAGTGGAAAGATAAGCAAGATAGTTTTCTAGTAAAAAAATTTTGAGGATGGCCTCAAAATTTCAGCATGGGTTTATCTACAAGTCTGGAGTGACTCTGAAACTTCCACCTCCAAGCATCAAACTCAAAGAAGTTTGCTAATCCTGATATGACATGACTTGACAGTGACTTTTTCAGATACTATTTCTCAAAAATTTACTTTTCTTAAATATTCCCTTTTATGTTTCATTTGTTTTGGCATAAATTATCTTGTCTTATCTATCAAGAGTCGGGAGATCGGAAAATCAACCGAAGATAGCAGGACAAGGAGAAGACTACTGAAGAAATTGATAAAGATCAGTTCGTTTTTGAAAAAAACTAACAATTTTTCTGTGGAGGCAGGTTTATATCTTTGCTGTGAAATCAGCAAATTCTTCCGATGGATGAATATGGAGAAGTCAAAAGAGGAGAGAACTATCCCAAAATCAATAGTTTTCCTAGAAGCAGGAAGCATTTTATATCGCTTATGTCAGAGACTTGGAAATATGAATTGTTTATATCAATCAATTTTCGACAACTTGAAGTTTATAAACAACGTCCAGCTAGATTCGAAGGTTTTTAAAGTAAAAATCTCAAGGAAGAGTTTACGGTTTTCGTTAAGGATGTCATTTGCATCATAATGTCAGATATGATATTATACATTAGCCAGAGGGGTCAGTTATTTTATTATCGATCAAGACGATATACTATCTAGAAGTCGTTTTACCGTTATCATCATTAGAGACGATATGATTATCCAGAAAGCACCCAGAAGATCACTATGTTTCTCAATTGAAGCACTATTTTCATTTGGTACCTAGGATGACATTAACAGTCAATATTTATGCATCGCAGAAGATCATGCATCGCTAGTCAATATTCATGCATCTTCAAAGATCATGCATCGCGAGTCAATATTCATGCATCTCAGAAGATCATCCATCGCGAGTCAATATGCATCCATCGCGATCAATATTCATGATTACGAGAAGATATATATGCCTCGCCGAGAGCTATGCATTGCGAGAAGATTTCATGTCTCGCAGAAAGTAATGCATCGCGAGAAGATTTCATACTTCGCAGAAATTATGTATCACAAGAAGATATCATACCACGCAGAAATTATGAATCGCGAGAAGATATTCATGCCTCGCAGAAATTATGCATCACGGGAAGATATTCATACCCCGCAAGAAATCATGCATCGCCGAAAGATATTCATGCCCCGCAAGAAATCATGCACTGCCAGAGGAGGAATCGTGCATCTCAAGGGAACTATTTACCCCTCAACATTAACTGCATCATTATTTGGCAAGAGTGAATGTCAAGAGAATCATCAAAAGCAACGAACAAAATATCAGCATTGCATCAGCTTCATTTATTTTGACATCCAATAAAGAGTGCATTGAAGATTATATTGCAAACACAAGACATAAGCTTTATTTTATTTACGTCAAACCAATTGAGTTGACATCAAATGTCGAGGAGAATGATTAAGTGTCGACATGGTAAAAGACATTGTCTCCCATTTAAATTGCATTTTTATGCTGACAAGTTTTATCTCAGTCTTTGTCGAGAGCATCCAAAAGGATGAATTCTCCAAAACATACCACAGGTGTGGACGACATCTAAAAGAATGCAACACAACGTGGAACTTTTTCTTACGGCGAATAGGGACACAGTCCAAAGTTGAATGTCAAACTCTTAGGACGCGAGCAGAGGATCGACTTCCACAACAATCACACCATACCCCTATCATAAGGCATGTGGGTTTTTCTTTCAATGTGTCAGCTCCGATTTCGCATCCAGAAATTTAGGTATTGTCAGAGGCAAATTTCCAATCTGAGTGACAATAAACCAAGAGCTTGGAAATTTATGTCCGTGTGAGTTTTTAATTATGGGTGTGAAGTTCACCACATTCATGGCTAAGAGATTACAAGCCTCTTTTTCATACTCGACCTATTTCTCACTCTTCCAGAACCAAAGATTATCTAGCATGATAGATTTCCTTCTCAACCGATTGAGTCGAACTACAAATAGTCTGATTCCTAAGCTATAAGTATATGTAGGTGAGCTCAATGTTGAAAACTCAGTTGTATCCCAACATTCTCTCTCCAATCTTATTCTCGAGCATTTCGGTATCTTCACAATTCAGTATCGAGGTAGCTTTTGAATTCTTTCAAAATCATGCGTTAAATCAAGCTTATCGAACTACAGGTGGCTTGGATTATCATATAGCCTAAGATATGTAGGAAACTCATTTCGGGGTTCAGCCGTAAATCCTAAAGTCCGTACCAATTTCACCTTTCCTAAAAGATGACTATGTGGACGGTCAAAATTGGCTTGGTCAGTTTCATTTTCCTCGAATTTCTTACATCAATCCAAGTTAAATGAGGGACAGTTGTTGACATACGATTTTGACCCTCTCCCCGATAGTAATTAACTAATGAGCTTTCCGAGTTTAAAACAATTCAAATAATTGATTTTTTATAAATATGTATATATAATAATAGCCTAGCTTGCAAGCCATTTTACAAATGCTTTAATGCTTTTTTATTTTTTAGCTAATGTATATGCTTACTTAATTATTCATAATTATTCGTATAGATATTTAAATTTGTTATCAATATTCAAAATCAAGAAATAATAATGATAGTGATATTTTGTTAATTATTTTAGCTTATATTTTGTATCTTCAGTTTATATTCGAGTTAAGTATTTTTTTTTTGTTAACCTTAAGAAGCTTGTTGATTAATTATGCTAATTTGTCTTATTTTAAAATCTAATCAAATTTGTCAATTATAAGCTAATTTGACTGAATCGGTAATGTTGTTAACTAAAAGACCAATTGGGACTTTTTCTTAATTTTTTTAGCAATCCGTTTCTGCAGTTCTTTTAGTCCAATTCGCAGGCCCAATACAATATTTGTGTTCAGCTTTAAAAATCCAATACCCACTCTCCATTTCTTATTTTACTCTGCACCCAAAGTAATACCTAGGCCCATAAGCAATCAGCCCTAAATCAGCCTACCCTTTTCACACACCGACCTAACCCTCTTTCACTTCTCTTTTCTCTCCTACGCGCGATAGAAACCCAGTAGTATAGGTTGTGCAGCTGATGTCGACGAGATCGAGATCGTCTCCGCATCCCTCACGCGCGAAGGGATGAGATCCAGATCATCTCCACATCCCTCACGCGCGAAGGGATGAGCTCCAGATTTCTCGTCTTGAACCAGACGCGATGCAAATCGTGTCGCCCCTTTTCTTTTCCTTTCACCTTTCTATCTCTGTACGAGTTTGCCAGGAAAAGCATCAAAGTCCTGGACATTGATCGCCTAGAGATGATGACGCGTGGCTCCAAGGGCGAGGAAGTCAATCCAAACCCTCCGTCTCATCCTTCAATCTGTTGCAAATTCAGAATCGGGATGGAATATTCCTTGGTTTTTTTGGATTGAAATTCCAAGTTTTGTGGGCCTTAAGCAGTGGGTTTCGATCCGGTTTTCCCAAAGAAACCCCTAATTTTTCCCCTATATAAGATTTTTTTTGTGAAGAAAGCAGGGGGATTTTTTTGAGGGGACGGTTTTTATGAGATGAAAAGGATTCCAAAAAATTGTGTTTTTTTCTTGCAAGGAAAGGGTCAAGAGATTTTTAGGCAGCTTACTTTGAGTGTAAGAAATAGGAAGAGGAGAAAGTTCAAAGAAATATTTTAATACATATTAAGTGTGTGAGACGATAATTTCCAGCGTTTTGAGTTCATCTTCCACACGAATTTCCTCGTTTTGTTGCTTCCGTTTTGAGCTTCTCGTGAGTTGTCTACCCTGTTCATTCCGCCCGAGTTTGAGTCACGTTCAGTTTGTGGAATAGTCGTCTCATTGCTCTTTCTTGTTTTCCAGTTCGCAACCCTAAAGGAGGTAATAATCTTTCTTCTTAGTCTTGTCATTTTAATTTCGATTCTTGCTTCTCTTCTAATTCGTGTAGTGAGTTGGAATTTGTGCTAGTTGAAATATGGATAGCCATCTATATATTGTATGTTTTGTTGTTATTAGTCTGCTCATATGTTCAAACCTTTCATTGTTTAGCTCGCCTCTTGCGTCTATCTTATTGTGTTGGTAAAGTCCCATAGATTGCATTTAGTGCGCCATGGTTTGATACCAACACCTTCTCTAGTGCATAGTTTGGTAAACTTCCCCTCTCCCTTCGAGTCGAAATTCTACTTGCTCTCACCTTAGTCTGGACCAATATAATATTGTCTCGATCTGCTACCTAAATACCATGTTTGTTTAAGCTCTATTTTGTCGATTATGTACCCGTTTGGTGCAGTCTCCTTTATTTGTTTTAAGTTGGATTTTGTGATTTACTAAATAAATCTCGCTTCAGGTTTTGTTGCCCAATCTTTGGTTGAATCTTTGTGGTTGGGTCTTAGTTCGAAACTTTAAATTTATCTCTTAAAGGTGGCTTTACTGTTCTTCAACTTCTCACGGTTTGATCACCTTATTCGAGCCTTAATCAACTCAACAGTTGAATACCATTAAAATATTAGATATTTTGGAAGATCATTTTGGTTTGTTTATTTCCATTAGCTCCTATTTTATTATTCAGATTTCCCCTTGAATTTTGGACTGTTAAAATGCATTTTTGCATCCCCTATAATCTCCTTCTATTAGCCAACTGTTTTTTTTTTAATTTTAATTATTTTTTATCCACATTTAACTTGATTTAAATCAGTTTCATGTATAAGAATGGTGTAGCAGTTTATTATAAAATTAATTGTGTTCGGCTTAATGGTGAAAAGGGATCAATGCGTGATTCGGAAGATCTAGCATTTTCTGCGTTTTGTTATTGCTATAAGATGTTTACAAATAAGATTTGATCTGAATTCTGTATCACGCCTCCTTTATGATTAGTTCAATGGGCAACAATCCTTTTCTTTGGTGTCCCTTAAATGCATTATGTTTTGCATAAAGTTTTTGTTATTGCTATATTTATTACTTTTAATTTATCTTTATCCTGCTTATGTTGAATTCCATGGGATGTCCTATTATTTGGCAATTTAACTATTGTCATTAGCTTTGAATATATTAGGTTCTTATGTGTTCTTGCTTTCTTCTCTTTATGTGACGCTCATTCGAGCTTTCGCCGGCTCTACATCTTGTGCATTTTTTTATCGGGACCACGGAGGTCCCATCAGACTTTTCTTTATCGAGTCAGCCAACTTGATGAACAGGTCCCGAAGTTTAAAAAATTGAAGAAAGTCGGAGAAGATGAATTAGACGACTCTTTTTTTAATTTTTTACATTTTGTATTGTATTTCGGGCATAAGCCCTTGTCGTCTTTTAATTTTTCTGTATTTACTTTGTATTATTATTTGCTTAGTCTAGGACAGGTACAAAAGAAAGAAAAATGGGTCAATAACCCAAAACATGTGGGTCCAAAAACCAGCGCAGGCGACCAGATAACCCGAATTTGGACCCAAATCTCTTTCCCTCTCTCTCTCTTTACTTGTCTTTATTACTTATCAGTTTTATTTGTCGTTAGTTCTAAAGGTTAGGAAAATACAATTCCCCGCAAAATTTCACTTTGGTTTTAACAACTCGATCAAATCAAGTAAATGGCTTAAGGGTTTACAAATTAAAATTCACTCAGATAAGTAATTTTTCACTTTTAAAACAATCTTAAATGATTTGGGCGTACATTTTTCAAACAACTCTAAAAAACTTTTTTATCGCACTTTTAAATTTAGCCAAATTAAGTTAGTTGCGGGAAAAATCGTATTAAACGGGTATTTTAGGTGCGTTAAACACCTTCCTAAAATACAATATGAATTCCCGAATTCCTTTAAAGTTTTCAAAAGGATTTTATCTGTTTAAGTCTTTTGAAAACGTTAGTTTTCTTGATTTTCCTCAAAATTAAGTGGCGACTCTAAAAAAGTCGGAAACTCTTCAAAACAAATATTTTCCTTTTTTTCAATAAAACAGATAGTATACATAGTGATCTGAGTACAAATTGAAAAGGAATACCAATTTTTTTAAAAAGAACTATAAATACAAAACAAATTAGTAGAAAATTGTTCTTTTTCAACTTGATCTTAAACAAGTTTTTCGAAATCTTCTACACTCATTTTTTTTCCTTTTATTAATAGTGTATTTACTCTGCTGACATTACTATCTTGAACTTGAATGCAGGTAGAAACTTAGATCTTCTATCTTGAGTCATATTAGTCACAAACTACATTTTTGAATAATCCTTGAGTAATGCATAAATCAAAGATGCAAAATCTCTAAAAGTTGATGATTGTATGTAATACTTCTTATAGTTCTCTTTAAATTAGACATTGGATTGCAATTTTTGTGTTTCCCCTTTATTTGAAATCTTAACTGAAAATAAGGAGATTGAAAAATACAAAAATACACAAAAATCTAAAAAATTTCAAATGAAAACATAGAACAATAGAATAAAGATAAATACTTTAATCAGTGGAATTGTTGAGAATCCAATTTCTGAAACCAAAAAAAGGGGGAAATGATGAAGAATCTGAAAAATGGGGGAAGCATGAGGAATTTGAAAATAGGGTAGAATGGAAGAAATAAATTTTAGAGAGAGAAAAATAAATTATTCCTTTTTAAATTTGGTAAAGAGTTAATTGAGAGAGACATGCAATTTATTTTATTTTTCACCAAAAAACTATACTAAAATGTGAGGAAAACTAGGATGTGATTTAGGATACATTATTTTTTAAAATAATGACAATTTTGACATTTTTAACTAATATTTTTAAAATAGGGAGCTTTTCACTAAGTATGTTTAGTTTTTTTCTAGCTTGCTAATTATTCCTATTCTTTTGGACCAAATTTATTTTGTAAAAAATTCATAAAAGTTTAAATACCTAGCCTATATTGTAAAAATATTGTCCTAACATTTACATTGCGAGTCTTTAGCCCAAAGCACAATCTGGCATACAATCATAGACACAACTCTTATCTTATTTTTTTTATATAAATATATAAATCATAATATATAATAATATACACTCAATACATAAAATTGTAAGAGCTATTTATACACTCATATACAATTTATACTCAATATATAAACTTGAATTTTAGTCAAGCTTCATCATCTGGTTCTCTCAAATGATAATATGGTATCTTTTGAAAGTTTGTACTGAGGTCGATCTAGTGATGGCCTATCATGAATCACAACAGAGTTTGATTAGGAAATATTTTGAAAATTGTGGCAGTTAATTCTTGAAAATTTGCTATAGTGATTGTGTTTGTAATTTGTGATTTTTTGATTTTGAGATACCACTACTTCTTCTGCAACATAGGAAAAATCTTTTTGGCCAGAGATATTTTACGTATGTTATTTTATCTTTTAATTATTTTATCCTTTTAATTTTAATACTTTTAACTAAAAAATAAAAAAAAGATCAATTTAGTTAAAATTAAAAAAATATTATAATTTTTTTTAATTTCGGACCAAATTCTCTTCATTTAGCATACCCCTACAACATATATATTCTTATTATCCTGGCGGAAAGTAGTTATCCCCTTGGCTAAAGATGAATTAAATTTCTTAACGACAAACAATAAATTTTGAAATCTCAATATTGATCGTCTTCATAGAAATTCTCTATTTTCCAACATTGTTCAATTTTCTAAATGTTTGATTCAATTCTAAACATTAGAACTTCACTTTTCTGTATCATGTATATGATTCACCTATTTATCATATATCACGAAGAGAATTAAATTCTTTCGCAAGAAAATTATATTGTATATGTAGGTAAAAAATAATCATATTATATATATATATATATATATATATATATAATAATATATATATATATATATATATATATATAATATATTAGATTATATATGAGCCATTTTTGTGTAATATTTTATACATTCCCTTATTATTATTATTATTATTATTATTATTATTATTATTATTATTATATTATTTGTCGCCAAATAACTTCATCTGATATGACTTGCAAAAAAAAGATGGAATAGTTAGATTATTACATTATTGATTTTTAGTCAACAAAGAGGAAAATATTACTCTTGTACTCTAACTAGATAAGGCCCAACAACTAGTGTCGAAGCATGCATGTAGGAAAAATAAGAAAGGCAATGATAGAAGAAGGAGAAAAAAAACAAAAGGATTCATAAGCATAGTGATTTAATCCTCATTTTGGGTGTTTGTTCAAGGGGAATGCATAGGGTCATTCAATTATATAGTTGATGTTGTACTCTTCCTAGAGAAAACAGTACTTCATTGCCCCACCTTTTTATGGCAAGGGAAAAAACTAAAAATAGGGACATAAATGAGTAAATTTTGATGAAAAATAAGAACTTTAGATGGGATTCCTAAATGTATTTATTCATAACTCATCAAGAAACAATCAATGCTTAGTATTATATTTCACTATACACCTCAATTTAAATTTGTGTCATTTAAACACTTATAATAGATTATTTTGATACCTTTCGTTGGCTAAATAATTGTTGTGATTTTCACATCAAAGAGGCACATGATGAATCTAAGGGCATGTTTGGCCGTGTTATATGAAATCATAATATGAAGTCATAAGATGAAGTTGAAGTTTTTTTTTTTGGACATGCTATTTAGATTATTTTTCTTGTATGTCTTCTCATAAACATAAAAATCTCATAAGTTGTAAAATTATTAAAATTGTCCAAATACTTTATACAATTTGACCAAATAAGCAAAAGTTTATAAAATCACATAATACAGTATCACAAAACTATTCTAAGAAATATACTAGCATTTATTGATCAAACTTTAATTCAATAAAAAAATTGACATAAATTATAGTCTACTAATCTTTAGTATAATTTTCTCACATAGTACAAACAATCTACTTGCAATGAATTTGTGTTTCTCGATCATATGATTGAGAAGACTAACGAGCATTTTTACTTTGAGTCATTTGTTATTTCAATATCATGTTCATATAACGTAAATATTCCATCACTTCTTTGACATTCTCACAAAAAATTATGTAGCACTGCACAAGTTATGACAACGGTCACTTGTGTGTCAATATCATAATGGTTCATACATACTTTGTTTCAATATTCTAAAACTATTTTTTCAAACTCCATAAATCCATTCAATCACATTGTGTAAAAGTAAATGTCTACAATTAAACGGTTTGTTGGTATTCTTATACTCTCTTTCACTTCATCTGTGATCTTGCAAATGTTAGTGTAGTCATTTGTACGGAGCTAAAGGTCTTTTTGTGTTTCGAAAATTAACAACAATATATTATTTATCTACCAATAAATATATCACTTTTACTAAAAAGACATGAACGTGAATGATATATCTTTGTGTAAAAAATAACATTTATTCTAAGAAAATTGGTGTTTCAATTCATGACACAATGGCCACTTTTGTACGCTCAATATTACGATTTCTTTTTATTAAGAATTGATTTGAATGAAGTGGTAATAATAAAGTTAGTTGGTAAATAAATTTAATGAAAAATAATGAATTTGATGCATATAAATGGTAAAGTAGGAATTGATTCTAAGTAATAATAAATTTTATATTGTTAAAAATAATTGTTACACGAGATAGAAATGGTTTTAAAAATAACGATATGAGTTATAAATATTATTTACATATGAAATAAATAGTTAGTAGGCACAAAAAAAGTTTTTTTAAAAAAAAAATATAAACATGTGGATCAATTTTTTTATTTGAAAAATCTCAAATCATATTTTCTTTTAGAGAATTGGAATCGCACATCCAAACGGTAATTTCGTTTCATGATTTCATTCCCTATATGAAATTAAATGTCCAAATGCCTACTAAAAAAAAACTTTTTATTTTTTTCTTCAACTTCATCCTTTTCTCTTTCTTCTCCATAGGTCAAAAATCATCCTTAAATTATATGTCAAGATTAAATTATATCCTTAAAATATTCTGTTTTTGATAGATAACATCCTTAAAGTATTTTAAAGTTAACAATTTTCATATTTCTATTAGGATTTGTCAAAACTAATAGATCATGCAAATATCAAGTCATGCCTTCTTAGTATTTATTTTTCAGAGTTATACTAAAAATATTATCATGATTTTTGATAATTGAGTTTTACATTGTGCAAAATCTATAAATTTAACAATTCTTTTCATGTAATTTAATATTAAAAAAGTATCAATTGAAATATATATATTTTTCAATTGAATATGCTAGAAGCAATGTTTGTTGGACACTTCCAATAAGGGAGAATGAAACAAATCCGAATTCTCAATACAAATATATAAGTATTATAGTCATTGATTACCAAATTATAATAGCAACACTAGAATTACAAGGAATAGTACCGAAATATCAAGTAACTAGAGATAAGAGATAAGAATGTTGATGAATAGTTTAGATTCTAGAAAGAGATGAGTGGAACAAATGGTTTCTTAATAACACGCATAACCCTTATGTCTAATCCCTAATCCTATTAATTGATTGATAATTGGGTCTCGATCCCAATAAAAACTCTCTAGTATTTTACTCGCCCAATAATCTCATCTAAATCAGCCCCATTCGCGACTCTGACACATAAACCCGTACGAAGTCTACTTGATTCACAACAAAGAATGAAACTTGAATACAAGATATAACAGTATTTTGATCACCTCAATATCAAATTGCCTCAAAAAAAATTGATCTAACTACAATTTGACTTTGAAAAAGATGAAGATAGTAAAGCTCCATCTTATTTCCCTTTGTAAATGAGAAAAAAAAAACATATCATGTATCCTCACACCTTCTTAATATTAATTTTTTTTATTTCAGCAAGTAATGCTATTTAAGATTTTAATATATTTTATTCATAAACTTTTTATAATCAATAATAAAACTATATAGAAAATTTTTTATTGATAGTCAGGTGAACTCCACATATTCTTTTTTAGCTTGGACACGTTCGGTAAGAAAATACTCATTTAAAGAAATAAAAAATAATTTAACCAACTTACTCCTAATAAAAAAAACTAATTAATTGTTTGTGATTATGTAAACAAAACAATTTTGAAAGAAAAGGCCAATCTTTCTTGAAACCATAATACACCTCTTATTTCTAAATAAATTACCAAAAAAAAAAAAGAAACATCACTTATTTTAAAAAACGATAGCCTAAAATTTAGGGCAAGAGACAAAGGGAACTTTTTTGTTTTTGACCTCAAAAAGGGTTCACGAGCCAAGCATCCAACATGTGTGATTTTTCTAAGCAGACAACAGAATATTTATTTTGTTATTATCGTTATAATCTTTTACGTCTATAGAACAAGGATACAAAATAAAGAATAATATTTTGTCTTGTAAAATTTAGTAAAGAACTATTTAATTGCATATGATAAATAGTAATTGGTACAAACATGATTGTTCATGTTAAATTTGGTGAGGCAGCACTACACATGTTCAAAAATGGTGTCTAATGTAGTAGTTAATTTTTATCGTCATGTTTCTGGTGTGTACAGATTGGTTGAACCTTATAAAGAAAATATTGAAAGAAGGAATAAATAAAATGAAATGGAATTGCCTTTACTGTAATAATAATAAATAATATAGGGGGCAGCTGATTGAATCTTTTTGGACGTTAATTAACTTTTCTATCAATTCTCTCGTATAGTTGTCAGTAGGGATGTTCGTTTGTTTTTTTGTTTGATTTTATATTATTGATTTGAATTTTTAATTTTTGATTTTAAAAAATACACAAATTAAATTATTAATCCAAATCAAATCAAGAATTCAAAAATCAATCCAAATTAGAATTTTGCTTGATTTGATTTGATTTTTCAATTTAATTCAAATAGGGATCGAGTCTTATCTCTTATTTATTTGTGAACAACTCTTGATACTCAATTTTCTGTACTATTATCCTTTTTTTATTTAACAAGTAGAAGAAATCATCAAAATAAACTCTATGAAATTGGACAAGACTAATTATATAATAAGCGGAAAGGGTTAAAATTGTAAAATAGATCAGTTATATTCATCGTTATATTTTGGGAGAAAAAATGTTCTATTGTTATCCTAAGAGACCACATATACCATCAAGAGTTAACACCCTATATTTTTATTGACTTGGCAAGCCACGTGGGACTAATTTTTCCACCTAAGCATTGTCAACTAGGATTTGCTACAAAAGAACTAGACTTTAGCAGCGACAATAGTTGGCACACAGAGCCCAAAAGTCGTCACTAAAAATTTTTAACATTAAATTCTTTTGTTTTTTCTCTTCATTATTTTTAAAAAATAAAAATGATATCGATTAAGTAAGAGTTTGAAGACAATGTATGTTTTTACTTTTATGTTACATGTAAATATATAAAATGTAAAATGATGCATTATATAGTGGAAATGTGAATCGAGAAGTAATTTTCATGATTTTTCGTAATAATATTGGATGTTTTTAATATTGACATTGCAAGTTATTTATTTTAGGAAATTAAGTTGCAACTGAAAATTAATTATCATATTTTTTTTGTTGAAAAAATAGATTTTACTAGTGAATGGTTATGTCGTTGGAACCTTAGTCGTCACTAAAACACATTCATAACCTTTAATGACAATATTTTAGAGTTTTGTGGCAACTTTGTCGCCATAAAGGTCAAGTTCTTTTGTAGTGAATCTTAGTTGGCAACGCTTAGATAAAGTGATTAGTCCCATGTGGCAATGCCACGTCACTAAAAAATTGAGGTGTTAACTCTTAAGGGTATTTGTGGTCTCCTAGGATGACGGCATGGGTATTTTTATTCCAAAATATAATGAAGTATATAAATAATCTATTTCGCATAATTTAAGGGCAATTGAATCCTTTTCTGTATAATAAATATAATTGTGAAAGTGATAGCTTGTTAGCAGCTATGTCCATATGGGATTGATAAACCCGATCGTATAAACAATCACTTGTTATCTGCGGCTAAGTACACTTGTTTGTGTGCGGGAAGAACAACAATTTTTTGGTGCTTTTACAAGGACTTAAATAATTTACAAGTTAGATTTTTTATATTGTGTGATTTTGAGGTTTGGTGGATATATTTTTGCAGCCAAGATATTAAGGAGTTTATAGGGTCTTTCATAATTGAAATTGGACAAGTAGAATTCATGAAATTAATTTTGGCGTGAAATTAAAGATATATGTAGGGATGACTCAACATAATTCGAGGCCTAAAGCGAAATTCTTAGTAGAGGCCTAAAATCTAAATGAACGTTATGTGTATTTATTTATTTTTTTTAAATTTCTAGATGTAAATTACTATTTATATCTATAAACAAAAAAAAATTCTAAATACTTTTTATTGAGACAATTACATATAAATTATTAATATAATTTTATAAGTAATAAATAATAACTTTAAATATAAATGACGGCCTAAGGACAATGCCTTAAATTTTGAAGGCAAGAACCGATCCTGGATATATATTGGGATGTAGGGCTTAAAACCTCAACTTTCACCAATCAAATCATATATAGTGTGTTATAAATTGAAGTTATCATTTAAAATCGTAAATATAATAGTTATAATAATATTCTCTCTTTTGATACGAGACAAATGTTGCAAAAATATCCCAATCTGAGCTTCCTAGCTCCCAACAAACGTTTTTAATAAATGGTGCAAAATCAATTTTAACATATGGGGATTTTCGCATTTGCAACCTTCCCTTTACATTATTTTTATGATCTTGATGTTTTAGCTTAAAGGAAATAAATTTAATTAGTCTAAATTCACTTATAATTGACTTTTTCTAATAAATTTTATTATTAATTAAAATAAAGATTTTTTAATTAAACATTAATTACTCATAGCCAAAGACCTTGTAATCGTTGAAGACAAGGTAGACAAGAGTCGATGAACAATAATAGAATTATTTTTTGTTTTTTAAAGATAGGATTAAGACTTTGACCAATAACTTTATGACTCAATTGATCATATTAATGTAGAAACTAGAAAATTTCTAGCAAATTTTAATGTCCACATTTACCTTAGAGTAAAGATGAGCACTAATGTTAACAAGTGGCCGCAAATAATTAGTCAACGATAAAAGCTACTTTTGATTTACTTTTCACTTTCTCTTAGGGGTGATTCTTATTAGGATTTGCAATTTTCAATCTTATTTAGTAACTACATAATTGTATTTTAATTCAAAAAGAATTTTTAGTACAATGGAAAAATCTCTTTTTATATACTCTTTTGTTGAAGAAAAAATTTGAACTTCTGCAAATTAAATATGAACTTTTTTCATTAAATTAAATATTAACTTTTTTCATTAGTATAAATTATTATCCATATGTTTTGTCAACTAGAACATTTTGCTTAAAGGAAAATATTATTCTCTCTATAATTTCAATATTTTTTAAGATTAGTTTTTCATATTTAAGTCATGAACTGACAAATTCATATCATAAATTATTTTTTATATTATTTTATCATCTGATTTATCATTGACATATGGACGGCTCAAAATAAATAGATTGTTTCAGATGACGTTGCAAATAATTTCAGAATAATAAATACTTTTTCTAAAATATTATATGTGGAGATAAAATTTCACTCATACTTTTAATATAACATCTTAAAAAATAAAATACTTTAAAATTATTTTTAATCCATAATGATTTAAACATTATCCTTTAATAGTGATAACCAATAACGATGAAAATTATGTGAAGAACAAAGATTAAAAAAATTTATCGTAAAAAGAAATTGTTCGAAATTGTCTTGAATTTTCTACCTTATTTGGATTCTAATTGTGTTTTAAAATCAAAAGATTCTCTAGGTAAAAAAGAAATTCTTACTGGAAAAGAACATTTTATGTCTAACCTTTTTTTTTAAGAAGGAAAAATTTGAAGTTCAATAAATTGAATATCAATTTTTCTGGTAATACATAATAAGATTTCTATCTCATTAAACCAAAAAAAATAATATTAGTCATTTAAAGAGTTTTAGTTAGGAAGAGATCGTTCTATCTGTAGCCATAATATTTTATTTTATGGAAAATGTACGAGTACCCCTTAGACTATGACTGAAATTTCAGACACATTTTTACTAAATTAAGGTCATATTATTTCCGAACTAATTTTTTTGTATTTTGTGCACCTTTTGTCTTATGTGTCACACTTTGTGACTCCATGCAATTGAGGCGCGTGGAAGATATTTGAATGCCACGTAATGCAAAAAAATGCACAAAATTACTAAAAAAATAAATTCAGGGGTACTTATGCATTTTTCCTTTATTTTATGTTAACTTTTCATATGTACGTACGTCATGAATTAACACATGCTATAATTTACAGTTATGAACTTTCGCATAATATTCTGTTATTTCGATTCCAACAATTTCTTTAGTCTCAGCTCTTGTTTGCCATAGTTTTTGAGGTTAAACATTGATATATTGAGTTTTTGAAATTATGATAACTTAAGATCATATTTGAACAAGCTTTAACTTAGAAAATAAAATTTGTGAATGAGTGAATTTTTTCGGTAATCAATTTTCGGATATTTGAACATCATATTTTTAAAAAATTTGTCCAAAATATTGCCAAATGTTGAACTGAATGAATTTTTATTTATTTCATACTCTATTTAAAAAAATAAAAAACAAAGTCTATGTCAAAGGCTAAAAAGGATGGTTGTTTTATTAAAGTGATAAAAAAAATACTAAAGTTAGGCTAAATGACATCAAATTCAGCCCCGTAAATTCAGAAGGCATTGTCTAGTAATCATGTAAGTGCACGTCTTTCAAGCAATTAAAAATTAATTAATGTAAAGAGGAAAGTGATTAGGAATTTGCAAAAGTAAAAGATTTTTTTTATACATGATAATTAGACTAGCCTTTAGTAGTCTAACTAAACCATTAAAAATAAAATAATACAATAGCACTAGGACCACTACAAGCACCACCTCAAGTGAACAAATATTTCCCCTTCTTCTAATCTTAGTAAAAATAATTGTAAGAGAATTTTAATCCCAATTAAATTGGAAGCTTGTTCAATGCAAGGCTATTGCCAAAAGATTGATAGAAGAAAAGAAAAAGATAAGTGATAAAACAATTTGGTTTTATTAATTTTGGATTAACAAGTGCCAAGTTTAATTAGATTTGCAAGGTTAGACTAAGAGCAAAACAAAAATTAATATATTAAATAACTCTATAAAATCTACATATATATTGTATCTACTTGAACTTCACAAACGGCTAAAAGAACTTTATATTGAATTATGTGTCAATATCAAATTATTAGAATCTTAAAATAAAATAAAACAGCCATAAAATGAGCATATTATTATGGCATTATATTATACTAGGAAGAAAATAAATATTTTTGTAGCTTTGTGAACTGTGTCTAATAGTTTTGTTGGGACCTTAAATATGTGTTAATAAATTTATTCAATTTAATTATTGATTATTGAATTTGGATCTTGTAAATCAAATCCATTGTAGCTAAATTCTTATCTCGAAATCATAAAATACAATTCGTAAATCCTCGGCTATAATACTACTATTTCCTTTCTTCTAATTTTTTTTTCGAATAATCTTAATTTACCTTTATTCTTTTTGCACAAATATATTTGATTTGTTCTTGAATAAATTAAAATTATACTATATACTATTAATTCCTTCCTTGTACTTTCTTCAAATAATCTTAAGATACCTTCTTTAGTATTTTGAATTTATGCAATTATTATTTTCTTTCCCTCAAAGTTAAGTTCCTCTTCAATAAATAAACTCAAAAGGATTTTACTATTAAGATCCAAATAATTGTAGTCAATTTAAAAAAAGAAAAGCAAAAATACCTTTCTTCAAAATAAAAGGGTAACAATCATTTTGTCCAACATAATAGAATTCCAAATATACCCTCAATATTTTAATCATCTTTATTCCTCATTATACCACCACCCCATATAATTCAATGATTCCCACGCGCCACCTAAGTGCGTATATATACAACTCTTTTTAAATCTAAAAACAATAAACAGCTAATATTATTTACAAAAAAAAAAACTATAATCTTTACATTAAAACTCCGTTAGTGAAACGTTATTTGTCCACTCATCATGTGAAGGTGACCATAACGGTGACGGTGGTGCCTTCAATTTCTGAAAATACTCCGTTATAGTAATCCCCCCTTTCTTCACTTCTTCCGTTACATCTCTTAACGGCAAAAACGGAGGACGTGCAACTTCCGTTAACCTATCCCATTTCATCCCTCGAAAAAACTCATGTTCCTTTATCTCCGACGCGCCTCTCCGGTAACCCAACCGGCGCGTGGGATCTTTCTCGAGCAATTTTCCGATCAAATCGGCTAATTCGTTCTTCTTTCCGATGAACTCCGGCTCCATCATCAATATTCTCCCGAACGTTTCCTTTCTATTTTTCCCTTTAAACGGCGTCGTTCCATATAACATTTCGTAACACAAAATACCAAGCGCCCACCAATCAACTGAAAATTCATGACCTTCTCCACGTATGATTTCTGGTGCTACGTATTCTTCAGTACCAACAAATGAATTTGAACGTTCGTAAAACGAACTACGATTCCTTCTGCTCACTGGAGATACTCTTGCACTTTTCACTTTCCTTAACCCATTTCTGGCATTAGATTTGCACTTCACCATGGATTTAGCGAATTTGCTGAATTTGAATGTTTGTAGCTGTGATTGCGTCGATAGATTATCGTTGTTTTCTGGATCTGAATAGAATTCGATATTCTTCTTCGGAGTTAAGGTTGTAGATAGATCGAAATCTGTTAAAGTAACATGACCAGATTGTTGAATAAGTACGTTTTCAGGTTTCAAATCTCGATAAGCAATGCCTAAAGTGTGTAGATATTCAAGTGCAAGTACAATCTCAGCTAAATAAAAACGGATAGCAGAAGGTGAAAAAACGTGATCGCTTTGAGTGTAACGTAGGACGTTAAGGTCACCACCTGGGCAATAGGGGACAGCATAACAAATAAAATCAGAGTTTTCGGTGAATCCGATGAGGGTAGGGAGGAAGGGGTGTTGGAGACGGGAAAGTAGAGTGGTTTCCCATAGTGCACGACGGTGAATGGCATTCGAAGAAAAATTAGATTTATCAACAGCTTTCAGAGCGAATGGAGATAAGGCAGATGGATCATGGAAAATGTCGTGGACTAGAAACACGGTTCCCATGGCGCCTTTACCTAATAGTTTGATGACTCTAAGATTGTTTAGAATTAAAGCAGATGATTTGATAGTATCCATTGAAGAGAAATGAAAGAAAGAGAATGTGTATTATGTATAGATATAAGAAGAAGAGATTATTATTACTAGTGTTATATATAGAAAAGGAAGAGTGTACGTGCGTTTGGTTCTGGCGTTCGTGTGTGTGTTTAGGGGAAAAAAATTTACAATTTGTTGGGTTGGTATTTTTTTTAAAAAAATATTTGGTGTATATATGTACTCTATTAACTAATTAAACAACTCATACACTGTCATGTTTGGGGAGAAATGAATAATGATTATATGGATACAAAGATATTTTTGTTCATTTCACTTAGCTTATTTCATCGGGGAAGAAAAGTTATAACAATACGAGAGAAGAGATTGAGACAACAAAAAATATACTCATTAACTCTATAAGTGGGGTTTAGGTTTAGGAAAGATTTTGTTTTATATTTTTAATTCCTACTATTTAAGATTATTTTTAATAAATTTAACTCAAATAAAAATATAATAAAAAGCAAGAAGAAAAAAGAATAGTAAAAATATCAAATAACACGAATAAATAATACAATAATCGAAAGAAATGAATCTACTAATTATAGTAGAATCGAAGTTCAAGAAAGTAGGAGAAAAAATAGACCATATATTACGACTACCTAGTAATAATCTAACAATTCATCCTAATTAATTCTCGAATTTCATATCTTCCTATTTGAATCATGTCATTGATATACTACAAGTATTTCAAATCTTTTTCTCCTAGTAGTTCTTTCGCTTACCTTTCTTTACCTTTCCTCGAATTCACCATGGCAAGCATCTCAAATTTTCTGTGACAGAAATTTAAACTTCTTTTTTTCACATGTTAGAACCATCTCACACTTATTTCGATCGATCTTATTAATAATGAAGGCCACACCCTTCTTCTTAATTTTAATCAATATTAAACAATGAGCTGTTTGTTAACTACGTACTTATAAGAGTCCTTCAATTTTGAAGTATGTTCGTAGTATAGTCGTGCATAAATTTTGTTGCATTTTTTTATAATTGAGTTAAAAAATATAAAATGGAAGGAAAAATAAATGAAGTGGAAAATTCAATGGTGCAAAATTTAATTTATATGCTCCACACATTCAAAGAAAGTTCCTGTAACGATACAATAATATTAATTCTACAATGCCATACATATGTAGCTTATTATAAATATATAAATCTAATAACATTAATTCTGACTGATCACTGACTGTGATTTAACAATGAGAAAAATCATTCAAAATTTTAATTGGTGATGCGATGGGTCTGTCTCATGATCGCTCTGTTAGCAATTAATAATATACAGCTGCTATAACAAATAAATATCAACCAACACACGTATGCATTATTGATGTACATTAGTTTATTTTGGCTTAATAAAAAACTAGTCATTTATTTTTTATAAACAAAACTTCGTTTCAATTTGAATATTTTTGTTCAAATTTTTAATTATTTTTTTCCATGTTCTAATTAATTTTATTAAATAGTTAAATTAATCAAATAAAATATATAACTTTTTTTAATTATACATATTTACTTTTAATAAATCGTAAAATTTAAGATATTTTATACTTGAGGTCAATGATACAATTAAAGAAAATTAACATATTGAATTTAGTTAATTTAACTATCTAATAATCTAATGAAAACACATTATATTTTCTAAATTTTAAATCAAAAGTATCTAAAATGAAGACGACTTTACTACACTCGTTTGTATTTAAAAACTTCATTTGAATGATCCTAGTATTATTGACTTTACACGAAATTAAATTAACATTTTTTTTTCATATCCCTTCTTAGATGTTTTATTCTTTATCTTTAGTAATGTGCAATCAATTATTTGGCATCTTTCCTTATTCTCCTCTTCTTAATTTTTTTTTAAAGATCTAAGGGATAGTATTAATTAATTTTTGAATTGCTTAGTTAAAAAATAATTAATGTATTTCAATATTTAAATGAAATATTCTTATAATTTGGGAACCAAGTTTATATTAAGCCCCTTTTTTCCTTTTTATTTTCTCAAGTGCCCATTTTAATAAGGATAGGTAGATTCCATCCCCATGTTAGGGTATTTAGTATCATGAGTTGGCTTGAGGTACGCATGTTTTTTCTAGAAAGACATGAAAAAAGAACACACGTGTAAAGACTTATTTTATTATTATTTAAATAGAAGTAAAGGAAGGAAAATTAAAAAGAAATTATTGTGAAGGGAACTAAAACTTTGGAAACAAAAATTGGGGAGGCTATTTTGTAAAAGACATACTCAAAGAGATTTATGATATTATTTTTATCTTAAGTAAGATAATAATTCAGACATAACTATTTTCTAAATAACTTATGTTCCCAACCAAGTCTTGATAGTACAAGGAGTGAGGAGATACCAAAATAATCTAAAGCATAAATAGTCATATGTGATAGATTTACCTAATTTTAACGAAATAAATAATAATTAAATTAAATGAGAATTTTACGATTTTAACACACCTCATAATTTTAAATATTTTATATCTATATAAAGACTTTATTAAAAAAACTATCGAATTCAAGCTATATGGATACGATAATATTTATAAAAGCAATTAATCTTATGGGACATGATTTTAAATTAATTTGCACCTTAAAACACATATGGAACACAAATAAAAGTTGGTTTATGCCCCTAATTGTGTTTCTTAAAGTTCATCCTCCCCTTTTTCCTTTGTTTGCTAGGGGACAAAAAATTGGTTGTACGGTTATCACATGGGGCTACCATAATCTAAGGGAACTACAAGCGTGGCTTTGTGGATAAATTTTAGGGACTTGTTGGACTCTTTGTAATTTTTTAATTATTATTTGTTTTTTGTTAAGTTTTAATCAAGATTGAGATAATTAAATAAGTATTTAATGTGGTATTGCAATTTGCATTCATGGACGATAGAAAAATACATATAATAAAATGAACGATATTATTAGTGCAAAATTATTGCATTGCGTAAGGAAATCTTAATTTTCACCTAACTAATATGTCGTACAAGCTTCTCTACCCTACATTTCTTTTCCTTAGTAATTTTGTTTTATAATCTTTTATTAGGTATCGACAAGCATTAATCAACAAAACATCCTTATTACAGTATTGATTATTAGTAAAGTTGCTATCATTTTAAAGTAGTTGGAGATTCAAAAAAAAGGGGGATTAGTTTGATCTAGCACTTAAATGTGATTAATCACTTAATAATACCATTTAATTATCATCTTGTTATTTGATAATTCTTGGTGATTGCCACTAATATAAGGTATTACTCTACTTTGTAGCTGAAAGTCCTCTTGATATAATCCAACTTGAAGAGATTAATATTAATGAATGATGCTTGAGTTCTTTTACTTTCATCCATTTATTCTCTTTTACCAAAACAAAATACTTCTTTAGTTTATTTTGATACGGCCATCATTTAATAAATATACTTTTTCACTAGTTAATATGAATACTATTATAACAAAATATAAATCGTAATTATTATTTTTAAGAAATATATATAACTGTAACAAGCGTTTGGTTAAAATCAGAGAGATCGAGGACCCCATTTATATATATTAATATATATATATATATATATATATAATATATATATATATAGATATATATATATATATATATTATATATATATATATATCAAATCTTGGAATCTACACTACAACTACTTGATTTTACTTTTCTTAAAATACTTCCAATATTATGGCAAGATATTGGGGTTGGTTAGAACATTGATCAGATCTATTTGTTTGTTTGTTTATCAAGATTGAGATCTATTTTTTTTCACCTAAAAAATAAGATTTGGTCAGTAAAATTATTTTATAGTCTTTTTACAAATTTTTTTTATATTTTACATCTCTTTTAATTTTCAAGAGATTTTTATCTTTAATTACCTATAAAAGATCTAAAAATAACACATAAAAGATTCAAAACAATCATTTTCTTTTAGAATGGTTAATACATTTTTATTAAAATATGTGTGTTTAGATAAAGCAGTAATGTCATAATGAAAAAAAAATATATTTAATTATTGAATCACGTGTGCTACATTGCATCACGATTAAAGAAGAATAAGAACCACTCAACATAGATGAAACAACACTGTCCTACCAACCAGTGGCGCTGTCGATTAGTATTATTTCTTTTCCTGTAGCAAAATAGTCCTATAAATTTGTCTTACCTATAAATAATAATATATTTTCATATGATAATGATAAATGGGATACTTGGATATAAATTTAACAGCGATGTTCAATTTGTTTGTCGAAAGCTCTAAAAATATTATGTTGATATGACCAAATTTGTTAATCTTGGAGAATCTTAGAAATCGAGTTGGTTGGTTATCTGCACTTTCCGAAGTTGATGAGAGTTTCATTTGATCTTCATTTTATAATTTTTCTCTATCCCTTTCGCTATCCTCAATTTTTATTTATTTTATTTTTTTTAAAAAAAATTGATCAACTATTTCATTTTCGTCCTACAAATCCAATTAATTACTGGAAAATTATTTTAAAGACCACTGTTATATTATGATATTTTGATGATTTAACAAACCGAGGGATCTAGTAAAGGTAACTGATGCCCGAGTGACTTTGGTTTGGGACAAGTCAATGGAAAACAATTGTAAAGCTGCCACACCTGATGTGGTAGGTGAGCACGACCGTTTAAGGGCATAACTCTCAATTAATGGGAGACTACTAGGTTTTTTGTCCATCCTATATTGGATATGAATGACAAGAAATTAATAACCTTAGTTTTACATAACAATAATATCAAAAAGCAAAAGTCATTCTCATGAGAAAGAACAAGCTCTAATGAACAACAAGGACCTGAGTAATTTGTAGTAAAGTTTCAAGTGTTCGTTGAAAGTTGTTTTGTCTGCTCGTTTATTGTAAGATCTATTCCTAAGCTATAAACAAACATAGATCATTTCATTTGTACTACAGTGAAGTTGAGTTTATGGCTAAAGTTAGTCGTGGTGTGTTTGACTGAAATCTATATTAACTAAAGGTAATTAATATAGTTGGCAATATAGTTGTTGCTTAGTTTTGATACAAGTTGGATGGTGAAGAGTTCAATTGTGATTTAGTAGTTTGTAGTCACGTGTTGCTTGAAGATAATGGAAGTTGTTGAAAAATATTGTATGACAGGTAGTGATTTAATCCTCCCTTGAGTAAGAAGATTTCCATGTAAGCGTCCTTGTTCATTACTTTAAGTTGTTTATTCTTCACCGTTCTTAAAATTGTCAAGAGGCATGCTTGTGGTGGACTCATACAAGTTAACAATTGGTATCAGAGTTTGTACTCTCTATACAGTTAACACCCAGAGAGGATCATGCTCAAATGATTGCCTCACCAAATTTAAAAGAAGGACAATCTACCATAAGACCCCCGATTCAATGACCAGTATTATGGCTGGTGGAAGACTAGGATGCATGATTACATTATGACTGAAAATATGAACTTTGGGACATTATCTTGATAGACCACACATTTCTATGAATGAATGGAAGGAAAGAGATGTGACTTGAGTTGTTCCTAAAACTTGAAGGGAGTATAATGAAGTTGATAGAAAGAATATTGATAAGATCTATAGGGCAAATAAACTACTGGTCTGTGGTATGAAACTAGATGAATATAACCAGATCACTACTTGTGAACATGTCAAAGGATCTAGGAATGTTTGAAAACAACTTATGAAGGGGCAAGTCAGGTAAAAGAATCTTAGGTTAATATGCTTATCACTCCATATGAAAACTTTATTATGAAGGAGGGTGAAACCATCTAGGAGATACATATCAGGTTCACCTCCAAAACCAATGAACTACATTATCTGGGTGAAACAGGAGCGTCTCAAGAATATTAGTGGCCTGAAGCAAAAATTAAACGGGACCTTAAATTTAAATTGTTAATAACTTTTATGTAATTTATTCTTCTAGTTTTCATCCGAAAATATAACCATTCTTATTTTAAATTATTTTCTTATTAGATATATTACTCCAAATATGTCAAATTTCTACCCAGAGAAAAAAGAAGTTCGCGGATGCATTGGCAACACTGGCCTCCATGATAAACATTCTTCTATTAATCCCTTCATTTGTCATGAAATGTTTACTTTTCCTATAAATAGTATTCAATATTTGTTAAAAAATAATAACTTATAATATATTATTATAAAAAATGAGGCCTCTTAAATTTAGGGGCCTAAGACACACGTCTTTCTTTTTAACACTGTCGAGCCACCCCTGGGGTGAAATGATTCATCCAAGAAAACAAGTTAGAAAGATTTTCAAAACCCCTCCCAAGTCTCGTAAAAGCAAAGTTGATGCCATTACGAAAGCGAGAGATCTAAAGACTCTCAGCATGGATGAGCTGATAGGAAACTTGAGAACTCACAAGCTAAATAAGTAGCAAGATCACTTCAAGAGAGATCAAAATAAAGAAAAGACCTTGGCTCTCAAGGCCTCCCAAGCTTAACCCAATGAGGAAGATGAAGACATTGCGTACAATTGTGAGAAAAACATCTCTAGAAAACCCACACATGAAAATGGTGTGTGTCATAAGTGTGCAAAACCAAGGCACTACATTAGGAAATGTACTATGCGTAAAATTGAGTACAAAGATGTAATACCTTACAAAAAATTGAGCTAAGACTTGAACCATTCTTCATTGTAAATAAGATTTTATCAAGGATATTAAATTTTTCTTAAGTCTTAGGGTCGCTAGATGTAGCAACTTGAGTTCCAAAAAGAACTAAAGAGAATTCCTTCAAGTCATTGCTAGGTTCATTTAAATTTTGGATCAACTTCAAAATACCAATAACTTGTAGTACATGACGAGTTAGGAGACTAATAAGATATTAAATGAAATATATCCGATCCCTCTTTCTAACATCACCGAGTTTGATAATTTTTGAGCTCCTATGAGGGATATATGCCCGTTTGAAGTCAGATTGTTCAGTTAAGGAAAGTTACACGAAAATATGAGGGGTATTTTGGTCTTTTCCTTACCCAATCACATATAAGTGTTTTAGGTAAGGTTTTAGGAGTCTAAACTAATCGGAATTAGTTTTAGTAATTCATAAATTATGCTTAAGGTTTTGTGAGGAGTTCAAGAAGAGGAAAAGAGGAGAAAATGAAGAGCATTCAAGATTTTTGCAATTCTTCGACGGATTTCTCAAAGAATTTGGTTTCGTTCACCCACACACAAATCATCAAGATTTTCTTTTGCCAATGTATCCATAAATATTGAGAAATGTAATTTCTTGATTAGTGTTCTAGAAGTATTGTTTTAGTTCTTGAATTACGATGGAGTGATGAGTTCTTAAGAGGAAAGTTAGGAGTTTTGAGAATTGTTTTTGAGTATATTTTGTGTATTTATATTAGGTATTCAAATCTAAGTAAGTTGGAAAGAAACCATTCCATTCTAAAAGAATTAGAGCTAAAAATCGAAGAAGAAAATTCGTCGGATTTTTCTGGAACATGGTTGGAGCAGCGCACCCCTGTACCGCCAGAGGGGCTGTCGCCCTGCACTTGGAGAGCGCCCCAAACCAGCCTCAGTCAAGTAAGGGCTAGCGCGTTGCACCACTGCTGTACCAGGGACGTCAGGTCTTTTCCGCCTCCGTTCTTCGTTCTATATTTGATGTTTCAAAACATGTCTTTGCTCTCTTAGTGATTTACAATCCAACCTATATCTTATCATCAAGAAATCCTATATATTAATCCACCATCATAATTCAAATTCAAGAAAGATTAAAGAGTAGAGTTCAAGAATGTCTTTGAGTTAAATTGCATGTACCGCCAAAAGGGTTGGCGCCCTGCACTTGCAGCGCGCCCCAAACCAGCCTCAGTCAAGTGAGGGCTAGCGCGTTGCGCCACTACTGAGCCAGGGACGTCGGGTCTTTTCCGCCTCCGTTCTATATTTGATGTTTCAAAATGTGTCTTCGCTCTCTTAGTGATTTACAATCCAACCTATATCTTATCATGAAGAAATCCTATATATTAATCCACAATCATAATTCAAATTCAAGAAAGATTTGAGAGTAGAGTTCAAGAAAGTCTTTGAGTTAAATTGCCTGTACCGCCAAAAGGGTGGCGCCCTGCACTTGCAGAGCGCCCCAAACCAGCCTCAGTCAAGTAAGGGCTAGCGCGTTGCGCCACTACTGAGCCAGGGATGTCAGGTCTTTTCTTCCTCCGTTCTTCGTTCTGTATTTGATGTTTCAAAACATGTCTTCGCTCTCTTAGAAATTTACAATCCAACCTATATCTTATCATCAAGAAATCCTATATATTAATCCACAATCATAATTCAAATTCAAGAAAGAGTTAAGAGTAGAGTTCAAGAAAGTCTTTGAGTTAAATGGTGAATCCTTCGAGATCAACTATCAATTTGAGTAAAGTTTGAGAAAGTCCCTTTGAGTATTTTTGAGGAGTCTTCTACAATAAATTTTAAATTGTTTCAATACCCTAGTAAGTGAGCATGATAAGGAGGATAATTTTTTATGATACTACATTATCATTGAGATCCTAGATTCAAGTCGTTCATGCCCATGATTCCGCGTGAACTCCATAACTTGATTATCTTTGAGATGAGTAGTATCTTCAAGTTCTAGGTCTTGAGTATTAAGTTTCTAATCATTTTGGAATTATATTCCTAATCATAGGACTACTACATGTTACCCATGAAGGTCCTTGAATTGAGTAGTTCATACCCATAATGCCACGTGAATCCTATGAGTCAAACATTCTTGAGATGAGAAGTACCATTGAGTCATTGATTTGAGTAGTTCATGCTCATTATTCTATATGAACCCTTCGAGTCGATCATTCTTGAGATGAGTAGTATTATTGACTTGAGTTCTGGAGTTGGTGAGATACAAGCATTGAGTTCAATGCATTGTTATTGAAAACCTTAAATTGAGTCGTTCACGTGTATAATTAGGCATGAACCCTAATTTAATAAAGTTTTTTGTATAAATTGTTGTAAAACTTGCTTTAAAGACTTGAGCACTGAGTTGAGGAAGAGTAAATTTGAGTTCATTTTCTTCAAAATGATATATGAGAAATACGTATTCACAGGAGTAAATGTTTTATACTTAAAAAGAGAGAAAAGACCGATTTCCAAAGAGTTCATGAGCAGTTTTCAGTACTCTCTCTTTTAAGAGAAATAATTTGAGTAATAATCTCAAAGTTGATGAAGAGGAAATGTTTTTAAAACATAATAAGCTAAGATATATTTTGGGAGTAGTATTGAACACCGATATGGGGGAGAGTTCTAATAACTCACAACCCCCATAAATCATGTAGCTAACGTGGGTAGAAAGGGTCATACTTTTTAGATGATTCCTTATTGCTTTTTAGAGTAGACTAGTGTATCCACTCAGTGATTAGATTCTATAGGACAACTCTGATAACATGGGCTAGATGTTGTGTCATCACATAGCTCATAGTGATAGTTGTCGGTTAGAGAATCTCCCACAGAGTTGCTATGTATTTTTCTTTTATATACAAACAGAGTTATTTTTGTATTTTCATACAATTGAGCTATTATTGTATTTTTGCATACAACTAAGTTATTATCTATTGTTTTAAAATATTTCCATATAATGCATCTTTTATTGTTGCTGAGTATCTTGAGTTTGAGTTAAGTATCTTGAGTACGAATTGAGTACTTTATTGTTGAGTTGAGCCCTATATCTCTGAGTTGAGTTAGACTATGTTTCATTGAGTTGAGTATCTTATTCCTAAGTTGATCCCTATTTCTCTGAGTTGAGTTGAACTATATTTTATTGAGTTGAGTATCTTTTTTCTGAGTTGAGCCTTATTCCTCTGAGTTGAGGGGAACTATATTTCTCTAAGTTGAGCTGAATTATGTTTCACTGAGATGTGTATCTTATTGCTAAGTTGAGTATATTAATTTTGAGTTGAACCCTAGTTCTTTGAGTTGAGTTGAACTATATTCCACTAAGTTGAGTATCTTATTTCTGAGTTTAGACCTATTTCCCTGAGTTGAAGGGAACTATGTTTCATTGAGTTGAGTTGAGAAAAGGTAAGTATATTTCTTTTCCATTAGTTCAAGCTTATGTTTATGCTTTAGAATTTCTCTTACATGCTCGTACATTCAATGTATTGACGTCATTTGGCTTGGATCATTTTATGATGTATATACAAGTATTGAGGGTCATCAACAGAAACTTCGTTAATGGAACTTGCAGTTTCAGTCAGCTTTGGTGAGCCTTCATATATTCCACAGGATCTCACCTTTACCTTACAGTTAGTATGAGATCTCATGGATCTTGTCCCGATATCCTTCTGTAATAGTAGAGGCTTCATAGATTGATAAAGTTGAGTAGTTTCAGTATGTATCTTCTGTGAGTTGTTTTTACAAATTTTGAGTTCATCTATTGAGTATTGTTCGTATATTTTAAAGTTGAGTATTTGAGTTATTGAATTTATTTCAGTTTTAAGCTTTTGTATGCTTGAGTTTGTCTTCCGCTTGTAATCAACCAGGATGAAGGTTTTCTTGGGGGACCAACATGATTCTCAAGTGTCGGCTATGTCCAGGGTTTAGACTCGGATCATGACAAAATACTTTTTCAATGCTATTGAAGGTGATAAAATAAAAATAAAGGGACAAGGTCTCTAGCAATTTTGAAAGGAGAGTTGCAGTTGATTATGTCGTCAAAAGAGCTTTTTTGTGTTTATAGAGATACATCAACTGATTCTGATGAATTTGAGGACCCATATGACACTTCCATGATTGCAGTAAAAGATAATGAAGATGTTTTTGGCCCATTTTATCTTATGGATAAATCAGAAGATAAAGTAGATAAAGAGGTAACCTTACTTAATCTCAAAGAAAATCTAAACATCTACTCCACCAAGAAATTGAAAAGGCTAGCTAGTGTCCCAATTAGCTAACTTCATGAAGTGACGAATGAAAATGATCTTTAAAATTATAAGGTCCCTAAATATATTCAAAAAGAGAGTTGCAGCTAATTATATTGTCAAAAGAGCTTTTGTTGCCTGGGGAGGTATATCAACATCAACTGATTCTAATGAACTTAAGCATCCAAATGACACTTCCATCATTGTAGTGAAAGATGATGGAGATATTTTTGACTCTTTGTGTCCTATGGATAAATAAGAAGATAAAGCAGATGAATAGGTAACCTTACTTAATCTTAAGGAAAACCTAAACTTCTACTCCATCAAGAAATTGAAAAGGAGAGCTAGTGTCCTGATTGGCTCACTTTATGAAGTGACGGCTGAAAATGATATTTAAAGTAACAATTACATTTTTGTGTGGGGAGAATGGGAAAGTCTCTAGAATACTTAATTAAAGACGTGTACTACGTGAGTGGATTAAAATACAGTCTGCTCAGTATTTCTCAAATAAGTTTGTGTCAGACAAATGCATTGTTACAAACTTGATTTTTCAAAATCACAGTGCTAAAAGATGTAAAATATATATGTGACTGATCTGAATATTGCTTTTGGAGATACCTAACTTACCTCAGTGTTCAGAGTGAAAAACTTAACCTGTGGCATAGAAGAGTTAGTCATGTTAGTGCATCACTTCTTGGCAAACTTGTGTCAAAATACCTGGTCTATGGACTACCAAAGTCAATTTTATAAATGAAAAAGTTTGTGATGCATGTGTAGAGGAAAGTAGATTGGATCCTCATTTAAGCATAAAAAACAAGTAATCATTACCAGACCTCTTGAACTACTTCACATGAATCTATGTGGGCATGGATTCAAAGCATAGAAGGAAAGAAATACATATTTTTCACTGTAGATGATTTCTCAATATTCATATTGATGATGTTTTTAAAGTCCAAGGATGAAACTTCTGATGTGTTGATGATCTTTGCCAAGATGATCTAGATACTAAATTACAAAATAACAAGAATCAAGTAAGACTATGGTACAAAGTTTGAGAATGTAAGAATACAAGATACTTATGTTGAAAGTGGAATAGATCACAATTTCTCAGCTCCAGAATTCCTCAATATAATGGTGTGGGTGAAAAAAAGAACATAACTTTTGTAGATATTGGTTGAACTACGTTGATTGATGCTGATCTTTGAAAAAACTTTTAGGCTGGAGTAGTAAACAGTTCTTGGTATGTAATGAATAGATGCTTAATATGGTTAATCACCGTATGAACTATTGAACAATTGTAATCGTAAACTTGTAAAATTTTGTTCTTAACAATGGAAATAATGGTCTTGGAAAATTTGATCCTAAGAGTGATTAATAGATATTTGTTGGCTATTTATCAACTACCAAAGCATGTAAAGCGTGTAACAAGAGGACATTGTGTATTGAAGAAATTGTTCATGTTACATCTATAAATATGAAGGAATTGAGAATATGAAAGACAAGGATGATGTAGAGATAGAAAAGTTTCTTCAAATTCAAAGGGACAATCTTACGGAGGAAGTAAATGATGAATATCCAAGTTAGGAGGCTGACATTTCTAAAAAGATTGTGAAAGATGAATAGCATAACCCACAAGACAATTTTGAGGTAACTTGTCAAGTATAGCTGAATCTACAGATTTAAAACAAGAAGAATCAGGTGCAGATCAAGTTCAACAGGTTTCAAAAAAAATTAGGATGAAAGCATAAGTCATTTTGGATAATCACATTTCCCCTCTGGATTTAGGATTGCATTCTAGATCTCAAATAAGGAATCTATTCACATTCTCAATATTTATATCCATTATTGAACCAAAAATGTAAAGAATTCTTGAGAATATTGATTTGGTTAATTCCACGAAAGAAGAATTACATTAGTTTGAACAAAGTAAGGTGTAGAGCCTAGTTCCTAGACCCACTGACGGAACTATCATAGAGACCAAGTAGATATACAAAAATAAATCAAATGAGAATGATATTATTTATAAAAACGTATCAAGGCTGGTTGTATAAGGCTATAGTCAAGAATAAATGACTAATTATGTTTAGACCTTTGCCAGTGACAAAAATGAAGGTTGTAAGAATTCTTATTGAGTTTGCTGCATACATTGCTTTCAAGCTCTTTCAAGTGCATATGAAAAGTGTCTTCTTAAATTTTTATCTAAAGGAAGAAGTGTATGTCAAACAATCTCCAGATTTAGAAGATATATTGATCAACCAAAACATGTGGTCAAGTTGGATAAAGCTACATATGGACTGAAATAGTCTTCTATAACATGGTATGAGCGAGTGCCAAAATTTCTTCTTGATAATGGGTTCAAAAGAGACAATATTGACAACACTAATTTTTCGTGAAGTCACGAAAAAAAGATTGCTCATTGTTAAGATGTGTGTTGATGATATTATTTTTGGGGCAACATCTAATTATTTTATGAAGACTTTGTTGCACTCATGAAAAGTGAGTGTGAAATGAGTATGGTAGGTGAGATAAGCTTTTTTTTAGGGCTACATATCAAGCAAGATCTAAACAGAACTTTTATAAGTTAAGAAAAGTACACGAGGGAGCTCCTAAAAATTTTCATATGGTTGATGCAAAATGAAAAATACTCACAAACTCTAAGATTGATGTTGATGAACCTGGTTCGAATATAAATTAAATCATGTAAGGAAGAATCATTAGATCCCTCTATCTTGACAGCAAAAAAAATATGATATTATGTTCAATGTTGTTATGTGTGTAAGATGTCAAGCATGTCCTAAGAAATCGTATCTAAAAATTGTAAAAAGAATTTGAGATACTTGAAGGAAATTTGGAACGTGATCCTTTTCTACCTATATAGAAACTTGTTTGACTTGGTTGGATAGGCCGATGGAGACTATATTAGGTACCTGATTGACAAAAAAGTACCTTAGGAATGACTCAATTTTCGGGGTCATCTTTGTTCTCCTAGGGTACTAAGAAGTAAAATGAAGTTGAACTCCTATGGATAAACAAAATACATGAAGATTTTGGAGTAATTACCCAAACTATCCTTGAACACCTATTTTTTTAATCAAATCTAAAGTGTTAGAACTTTTAATATTAAAAAAATTTCTTTTAAATATAATTTACTTCGTCGTGGCATGATTGTTACATGATTTTTTCATGTGAGAGGATCAAATTGATTTATTATGTTATATCTATCACATATTAGTCCATGAGAGGCCAGGTTGGTGTACTTAATTGCTGGAATGATCTTAGATCGAGATTGCATGTTAAACACTGTAGATGATGATTATGGATCCTTTGTGGCCTAGGTTATTGAAAAGGTGTGACTGATTGTGATGTTTGTGATCATGTGAAACTTACTTCATGTGAATGTTAAGTCTGTGTGAGGACTGAGAGTTTGACTGCTTTATAAATGTGATTATAATTGTGTATATCTATTTTGCTAAGTTATGGTTACTTGTTCATATTTTTGTATAATTAAAGTGTTATTAAGACATGTGTTGGCATAAAAAATTGCGGAAGAGTAGCAGATTGGTTTACAGAGTGATAGTGAATGACTAGATGGTGGATTTGATAGTGAAAGGAGGTGGGTGACTTGAGATAGAGTATATGGGTCCAAGGTAATTATGTTGTAGTAAGGGTGGTGATTGAATGGTCGAGGTTCTAACTGCATATGTATATTTGTTGCATATTTCTTCGCTTATTGCATGATATTATGTGGTGGGTTTGGGTTGATCGATAATGCTTATCAACACGTGTTGTTTGTACGGATACTTGTGCTACTTTGCATAATCTTGTAGTAGGATTCAGTGTGGTTTCATAACTGAAGACAATGATGATCTCCAACAACTTCTACTCATATTTCCTTGCTGTGAGAGTTGTGTCTTATTTCTTTTATAACTTATATTCTTAGAAGCTCTTGTACCTATTTAGACTAGTTCTTTAGGGGAGCATGTTTCTGTACGAAGTAATTTGTTCTAAATGAAGTTGGGAGTATTGCTAGATTATGGTTTATTAATTCCCCTTTTAAAATTGGGTTGTAGGGGTTCTCTTTTTTAGATGCTAGAGTAGGTGCCCATATAGTCTGATGGGTTGTGTCATTACATATATGCATCAATTAAATCTTGTATGACTAATATCTGCATAATTAAATCCTAGATAACTAATATTTACATAACTAATATCACATTATAATATTTGCATGACTCTATCCAACTAACAAACAACCCCTGAATTTTGTACAAGTCATATCATATGTGGTAGTTGATTAGGAGGTAAGTTATATATATTCATGAAAAATAGTAATGCAGTGTTTGATTTACAATTTTAAAATTTGCATACATGACTAATCTATGTATAAATTATGAGAGTGTTTATATATTATTTTATGTAAGGCAAAAGGTGAAATAATTAATATATAAATAACTAAATTCAATATCATTACTATTTACATAAAAATATACATAAATTTTCTCATAACTAAGTTTTACATTAATAATGTTTGCATATGTTTAACCAACCAAATGTTGATAATGTTCGTAAGAATCAGATAGTATCTCATTAGTCTGGAGTACATGCTTTAATTATGATTATTTAGATTTATACAGTACTCAGTCTATTCACTTATATGTTTTCCATAGAATCTATTTAACACATTTTATTTGTTAATTCTGTTTTGGTCAAAATATGATTTGGTAAGATAAGAAGTTAGAACCCTCACTAAAATTTTAGTGGCCCTAGAGATCCTTGAAAATGATTATCTCCACTAATAATCATAAATTTATAATGTTGTAGCTAACTTGATTTTAGAATTTTCAAGGAAGAGTTCCTAACAACCTGAGTGACTAAAAAGATATCGTAATTTATACATGGTGACTATATTAATTTTCCACCTCTAATCGCTATTAGAAAATATGAAATTAAGTATAAAATTTATAATCAACTGAGCTAAATCAATGCTATAGCGTTCCTAGCTAATTATATTTATTTTATAATCCATAGACAAAATAAGATTAACATAACTTTTTAATACATATTTAGCTATAAAAATTTGTCTATCGTTAATTTTTTGTTTTCGTAATCAATATGTACTTAACCAATAAATTATTTCTATTAATTTCTTCACAACCAATTAATTATTTCTATTAATTTCTTCACCATGTGGTTGGCGATCTGAAATTTGATACTATGTGCTCTAATTTTCTTAATGAGATTACATTAAATTAGCAAATAGTGTTCCAACTGAATCCAGTTAGATATAATAATTGTATATAATGGGAGCCTTAAAATAATTATACAAATTTCCTCAACCATAAAAGATGTTGTAAATTAAGGTCAACAAACCACCACATTAGCCTTTCATAATTTATATTAGTCAACTGTTTGGTTGATCATTGAGCCATTCTTGTTATACATAATTCTAACCAACAATTAGTTGATTAGTTGATCACAGAGCACGGAAAATTAATGATCTTTAATGATTACTTATGTTCTTAATTATTTGTTAACTTTTTCTTTTTTAGTCGTTTCTAATTATTTGTCCATTTTCACAAATCAAGAAAAGACAATTTCTTTTACCTATTATATCCTCAATTAATTACTTTGAGAAAAGGTAGAATTTCTTAGAAATCTTAAGTTTTATTCATCTCCTTCATAATTATTAGGGGTAAAATGATAAACTCAATATATCCATTATTATTTTCTTAATAAGTGTATATATTCAAAAGAGGACAAGTAATTACGGACAAAAGAAGTATTAATTAACAATATAGTAATATAGCTTAATTGACATTAAATAATTTTTTTAGGCAGTTTATACTCTTTTCAAATGTCTCTAAAATTTATAGCGGTATTGAATATTTATTAGTACTATTAAAAATTGTTTTTGTTAGAGTTTAACTTCATTAATTAGAGTATAACAAGTTGATTATCATTTTATTTATAGAACAATTAATTATCATCCCCTAAATTTACTTGTACCTACCTTCATTAATGATATGATTGTGTACACAATCATATATATATATATATCCACATGATAAAGAATGACATCTTTGGAAAAGGATCCTTTTACCTAAAATCCCTAATCCTTTCACTTTAGGTGACATAAAATCTTCAACATTAACCAATTTAATTCTTTTATTTTTTGGGCCTATCTTTTAGGGTTTGTTGCTTGACATATTTGCCCTACCATCAATTTTCAAATACCCTAAAATATACATAATATACATTTCAAGTTTCACAAAGTTGAGTTTCTGCCGGCCATCATTATGTTGGAACAAAAAGCGAACCTTTCCACCTAAGTGAAGAATTGAAGTGTGGTGGAATGGTAAAAGTTTTTATATGTATCTTTTAAAATCAAATTAAACTTCTCGAATTTAAGTCTTAATAAGAAAATTTCATAGTTAGTGAGCGCTAAAAGTCTCAAATTAGATAATGGTTATTCTCCAATATGAATTGGATTTAGGACACATGATTAATTAAAAGAAGAGAAAGAAAAGATTAAGCCAAGATTTAAAAATATTGGATAAAGGTTCTCTAAAATTCAGTAATTTTACATAGATTTTATATTTGTATTTAAAAATTTAATAAAATATATATATTTAAAAATATGATTGTTAATAACTTAAAGTAACATAGTGTATTTATTGATCTAATGACAATGATTAAAAAAAAAAAAAAACTAATGACAAAAAAGAAACATTTTAAGCTTTCATGTCCTCTTGGTCAAAGGTTCAAATCCCTTCATTTCATCCACCAACCTAGAATTTAATTGTCAAAGACAATAGATAGCGCTAAATCAACTATTCTTTCTTATTAAACAATAAATTAAAGTATAAATACATTTTTTTCAACTTTTTTCTTTCTATATGTATAATTTAAATGAAAAAAGAAAATGAAAAATGTAGTAGTAATAATTATATTCTTGCCCACCCAAAAAAGTTGTCGAACCTAAGTACTCTAACAGCAAAAAAAAGGGATGAAAACACTATGATGATGCCTTGTCTGCCATTGATTCCCACCAATGTGTAAAGTTACTAAGTTAATTTAGTCTAATCCTTTCATTATTTTGTTAAATTTGGCTCATATCAGAGAAATATATATTTGGATATTTTTATTATCATACCTTTTAGCTTAAACTATTAAAAAAGTATATGTAAAACTTACACAAAACTTTTCAAAAGTGCCATTAATATTTCTTTAAGGTTTAGAACTTGATACTTATTTAGTTTTACGAATCTTTAGCGGTAACAATCTAATTGACGTTAAAAATTTATGTTTAGCGATATTTAGTATTTTTTGTAAATGTTTTTAAAATTTATAGTGGATATCAATAAAGACATCATTATTCTCTATTAATATACAATTTATTGCTGCAAAAAAAATCGTTTTTATTGACAAGAGAGGGATAAATACCTTCGAATTGACTTTTGGCTTTCTTCAAGGGCTAAAGATATGTATATTATATTGGCATTACATTAAGTGACAATTTTGGATAACAAAAGATAAAATAAAATATTAGTATGGGCACAATCGAGTCATGTAGCATTTACTCCAGTATGTTTTAATTCACTAGAATTTAATTAAAAATTCAATAGTGAACCTTTTCTTATATAAAATATCTTTGTTATTAATAATAATGTTAGATATTACTTTGTCCTCTGAATTTCATTTTCACAAAAAAATGATAAAAAAATCTTATATGTACTTTATTTTGAAACAGAAATTGGAAATTGACTTTTAAAGAGTGACATATGTGAGACTACCTATTAACTTTGTTTTTTCCTTTGAAAATGATATGTGAACGTATATGCACAAACAATTCAGTCCATATCGAAAAGCATATTGTTGCGTTATGGGATAAAAAGTTCTTGGCACATTTTCAAATAATAAGACAAATAATCTTTGCTAATTTACAGTACAAATGAGCAACAAAATATCTCCATTTATAATTACTTTTTATAAAATATTACTTTAAACTTGTTTTTTCGATGAAAAAAATATAAGAAAAAGTGAGTTTTGAGTGGGAATTGGAACAAATTAAGATTTCGCAATAGCATTATATTAGGCACACGAGTGACACCTATCAACATGAGACACTTTCTACTAATAATGTTTCTTGTAATTACTTAATTATTGTTCACATTTTTCCCCCCTAATTACTTGTCTATTTTGATAAATTAGAATTGGATAAGTTCTTTATCTATTATATCCTCAGTTAAAAATTTGTATAACTGTTTAAAGTTCATCTGTTTATATTTGTATCAATTTGTTATTTGGAGTTTGATTATATTTGTACAATTTCAGACTTTATATTACTCAATTATATAAAAACACGTGAATTATACAAACATACCCGCGAATTATACAAAAGAGATGCACATTATACAAACGTACTCTAACAAGATGCAAATTATACAAATTATTGCCGTCTCTCGCTCACCTCTCCCTCTCCCAATCTCGCTAGTGAGATATATAAATACATATGTATATCAATTACATATATACAATTATTTAACCAATATAGATTTACAATTCACTTCTCTCACACTCTTTGCCCTCTCTCGCTTGTCTCTCCTCCTTCTACGAATCTCGATCGCCACTCTACTCCTTATAACATGTAGATATAAAATATAATTAGCAAAAATATAACTATAAAATGTAATTAAACTATTTTTGAGTGACTATTTACGAAAGTTTCCTGCTTTAAATGAACTTTATAAGGCATATAATAAATGATAATACATATGATTTTAAACTTGATGATGGCAAAACCCAGAAAACAAATTTATGAGGTTTGCTAGGTCAACGTGGACAAATAAGTACTTAACAAAAATTGCTAGAGTTGAAGGACCTTTCTTCAAATCCACCAATTTGTAGTGCAATGGAATTAGAGTGTCCTCCCAAACTAAAACCTACTTATCAAACTATTCAGCTATGATTTACAATTTTATGACATATATATATATATATATATATATATATATATATATATATATATATATATATATATATATAGTATATATAATATATATTTATTTACAAATTTCAGTATGGGGTTTGGAGGAGAGTAGATACACATACATAAATCACTATCTGGTGGAGCTAGAGATGTTTCTGAAAGACTTTCGATTCATGTGCATCCAATCCAGTAAAAGAAGAAAATAATGACGAAAACATAACAATTAATAAGAAAAATAATGTGAAGTCTACAAGAAAGAACAACAACAACAAAATAGTGTGATAATCGAAATACAATAAACTGTTGAATCCATCCCATTGTTTTAGTCAACTTTAGCTATTCAATTGGTACAGACAATTGTTAAAATGGAATAGTATTGGAGTTGAAAAAGAAAAGATTTGGTGAGTGGCAAATGGTAAGATTTGCAACCATTCTTGACTTTGAAAGATTTGGTAGTGGCAATTGGTAAGATTTGCAACCATTCTGACTTTGAAAGATTTGGTTAGTGGCAATTGGTAAGATTTGCAACCATTCTTGACTTTGCTATGTTACATATGTCATTAGTGACATAGGCATGGTTTTATCCTTCTATAATAGAGCATTCTTGCTCATTTGTAGAACACACCAAGTTAAAGAGAGAAAACCATTTTGAAAGCAAGTGAGGTATTCCATAGACTATACAAGAAAATAGTCTGTGAAGAAAAATAGAGTGTGAGCGATATTTTAGTAAGACGGAAACCAAAAGAGTGTTGTTCCTTTTGAGTGTGTAGTAATCACTTTGAGTATTGTATTCGTGACTACACAGTGTAAAATTCCTTACTATAGTAATATCAATTGCTCCTCTTAGTCCGTGGTTTTTTCCCTTATTCAGAAGGGTTTTCCACGTAAATTCTTGGTGTCGTTATTTTCCCATTTTATTTCCATTACTTTTACCATATTGCTTTTGTGTTTGTCCGCCTTTTCCCAACAAACTGGTATCAGAGCCAAGGTTTTATCTGAGTATGCTCTGTGGTTGCAGCACAGTCTGAACTTCCACATCATAAAAGATTTACTTTGATTTGCGATAACTATATTTTTTGGGGAAAACAATGGAAGCCAACACAAGTAGAATGGTTATTTGAATGGCGTTATTATGCCATTTGGAAGGGGAAAAATGGAAGATCTGCTTTATGTCAAGAATTTTATAAACCAGTATTTAACACTGTAAAGCCTGATAATATAACAGATGAAGAGTGGAATCTGTTGCATAGACGGGTTTGTGGATTCATTAGGCAATGGGTCGACGATAATGTGTTGAACCATATTTCTGGGGAAACACATGCTCGAACCCTATGGGAGCATCTTGAAAGTTTGTATGCTCGAAAGACTGGCAACAACAAAATGTTCTTAATAAAGCAGATGTTGAGTTTGAAGTATCATGATGGTTCTCCGATGACAGACCATCTGAATAATTTTCAGGGGATTATGAACCAATTATCTTCTATGGGCATCAAATTGATGAAGAAATTCAAGGCTTGCTTCTACTTGGTTCCCTACCAGATTCTTGGGAAACATTTAGAACGTCATTGTCAAATTCTGCTCCGGATGGTGTGATCTCTATGGATTCCGCCAAGAGTAGTGTCTTGAACGAAGAGATGAGAAGAAAAACTCAAGGTTCCTCTTCGTCGGATGTCCTGATAACTGGCCCAGGGGAGAAATAAAACTCGTGGTTCTCAGCATAGAGAACAAAATAGGAGCAAATCCAAAGGCAGACTTAAGGATATTGAGTGCTATCATTGTGGCATGAAAGGGCACACAAAGAAGTTCTGCAGAAAGTTGAAGAGGAGAACAATAACAAAGAGGAAACTAAACAAGATGGCAATGAAAATTGCCTAGCCACCGTCACCACCGAAGATCTTGTTACCGTTCTTGATGCAAACATGATAAATATTGCTTGTGATGAGTCAAGCTGGGTTGTGGACACTGGTGCCGCATCTCATGTGACATCAAGGAAGGATTTTTTCTCTTCCTACACTCCTGGTGATTTTGGAACCTTGAGTATGGGTAATGAGACTGTTTCTAGGGTGGTTGGTATTGGTACAATTGTTTGGAAACTAGTATTGGAACTAAATAGTTTTGAACAATGTGAACATGCTCCAGATTGTTCGTCTGCACCTAATTTCTGTTGGTGTTTTAGATGATGAAGGATATGTTAGTCCAACGGTGATGGAAAATGGAACTCATTAAGGGTTCCTTGGTTGTGGCTCGTGGTAACAAACGTCGTGGTCTATACTGGACTACGGCCTCTGCTTGTGTTGATATCTGAATGCAGTTGAGAGCGATAGCTCTTCAACATTATGGCACAAGAGGCTTAGCCACATTAGCGAGAAAGGACTTAATGTTCTAGCCAAGAAGAAATTATTGTCAAATTTCCAAAGTGCTAAATTAGAAAAATGTGAGCACTGCTTGGCTGGTAACAAAATAGAGTTTCCTTTAAGTCCTACCCTCCTTCGAGAAAGACAGAGTTGCTTGAGTTAGTGCACTCTGATTTATGTGGTCCAATGAAGACAAAGACGTTGGGTGGTGCACTTTACTTTGTCACTTTCATTGATGATTGCTCGAGAAAACTTTGGGTCTATGTCTTGAAGACTAAAGACCAAGTGTTAGGTGTCTTTAAGCAGTTTCATGCTTCAGTTGAAAGAGAAACTGGAAAGAAATTGAAATGTATTCGTACTGATAATGGTGGTGAATATTGTGGACCATTTGACGAATACTGCAAGCATCAAGGTATTAGACACCAGAAGACTCCTCCCAAGACTCCTCAGCTTAATGGTTTGGCTGAGAGGATGAAAGGACCTTGATGGAAAGAGTTAGATGTTTGCTTTCTGAAGCAAAGTTGCCAAACTCATTTTGGGGTGAGGCTTTATTGACCGCTGCACATGTTATTAATATATCTCCTGCTGTTGCTTTGCAAAGTGATGTACCAATAGTGTTTGGTATGGAAAGGATGTTTCCTATGACCATTTGAGAGTATTTGGTTGCAAAGCTTTTGTACATGTGCCGAAAGATGAGAGGTCAAAGTTAGATGCCAGAGAAGGCAATGCATCTTCATTGGATATGGCCAGATGAATTTGGTTACAGGCTATATGATCCAATTGAAAAGAAACTCGTGAGAAGTCGTGATATTATTTTCATGGAGAATCAAACAATTGAAGATATTGACAAAGCGGAGAAGGTAGAATCTTCAAGTTTTGATGGTACAGTTCATCATGATGAAGTTCCTCACACAAGTGTGCATGATGTTGTTGGGTTTGATAATCATTGGCGCCCAGAATCATGTATCGAATCAACATGTTGATGTTGATAATAACAATGATATGTGTTATTGATGATCCTGCTGCTCATGAAGTTGTGGACGAATCAAATATTCCGCTTCGGAGGTCCACAAGACAGCGGTTTCCTTCCTCCCGTTATTCACTCAATGAGTATGTGTACTCACTGACGGGGGAGAACCTGAATGTTATGAGGAGGCTATGGAAGATGAGCACAAGAATGAATGGATTGAAGCCATGCAAGACGAGATTAAGTCTTTGCATGAGAACCACACTTATGAGTTGGTAAAATTGCCCAAGGCATGAGAGCTTTGAAGAACAAGTGGGTGTTCAAAGTTAAAGTTGAAGAACACAACGTGAAGCCCAGGTACAAAGCTAGATTGGTTGTTAAGGGATTCGGTCAAAGGAAAGGTATTGACTTTGACGAAATATTTTCTCCTGTTGTGAAAATGTCCTCGATTCGCACAGTTCTAGGTTTGGCTGCTAGTCTTAATTTAGAGATTGAGCAGATGGATGTGAAGACGGCTTTCCTTCACGGTGACCTAGAAGAAGAGATTTATATAGAACAACCTGAGGGCTTCAAAGTAGATGGTAAAGAAAATTTTGTATGCAAACTCAAAAGAGTCTCTATGGCCTAAACAAGCTCCCAGACAGTGGTACAAAAAGTTTGAATCTGTCATGGGGGAGCAAGGCTATAAGAAGACTTCTTCAGATCATTGCGTATTTGTACAAAAATTTTCTGACAATGATTTCATCATCCTTTTGTTGTATGTGGATGATATGTTGATGTGGGCAAGAATACTTCCAAGATTGACGAGCTGAAGAAAGAGTTGTGTAAGTCTTTTTCTATGAAAGACTTGGGTCATGCTAAACAAATTTTGGGCATGAGAATTACTCGTCTTAGAGATGAAAGGAAGATTTATTTGTCCCAGAAGAAGTACATTGAACGCGTACTGGAGCGCTTCAATATGAAGAATGCGAAGCCTGTGAGTATACCTCTTGCTGGTCATATGAAGTTGAGCAAGAGGTGTCCTACAGCTAGGGAGGAAAAAGAGAACATGGCCAAAGTTCCATATTCCTCCGTCGTCGGAGTCTGATGTATGCAATGGTGTGCACTAGACCTGATATTGCTCACGCAATTGGTGTTGTCAGTAGATTTCGAAAATCCGAGAAAAGAGCATTGGGAAGCTGTGAAATGGATACTCATGTATCTTAGAGGAAGCTCAGATGAATGCTTGTGTTTTGGAGCATCAAATCCAATCTTGAAAGGCTATACAGATTCTGATATGGCAGGTGACCTTGATAACAGAAAATCCACTACTGGATATTTGTTTACTTTTTCAGGGGGAGCTATATCATGGCAGTCAAAGTTGCAGAAGTGTGTTGCACTATCTACAACTGAAGCTGAGTATATTGCGGCTACTGAAGCCGGCAAGGAGATGATATGGCTAAAGCGATTTCTTCAAGAGCTTGGTTTGAATCAGATGGAGTATATTGTCTATTGTGACAGCCAGAGTGCAATAGACTTGAGCAAGAACTCCATGTACCATGCAAGAACAAAACACATTGACGTCAGATATCATTGGATTCGTGAGAAAGTGGAGAATGAATCATTTCACGTCAAAAAGATTCACACAAGTGAAAATCCTGCAGATATGCTGACCAAGATGATACCGAAAGACAATTCGAGTCATGCAAAGAACTTGTGGGTATGAGCTCTCTCTAAAGAAGTTGAAGATACCTTCTTCCAGTAAATGGGACTGGAGGGGGAGATTTGTTGAATCCATCCCATTGTTTTAGTCAACTTTAGCTATTCAATTGGTACAAGCAATTGTTAAAATGGAATAGTAATTGGAGTTGAAAAGAAAAGATTTGGTAGTTGGCAAATTGGTAAGATTTGCAACCATTCTTGACTTTGAAAGATTTGGTAGTTGGCAAATTGGTAAGATTTGCAACCATTCTTGACTTTGAAAGATTGGTAGTTGGCAAATTGGTAAGATTTGCAACCATTCTTGACTTTGCTATGTTACATATGTCATTAGTGACATAGGCATGGTTTTATCCTTCTATAATAGAGCATTCTTGCTCATTTGTAGAACACACCAAGTTAAAGAGAGAAAAACCATTTTGAAAGCAAAGTGAGGTTTCCATAGACTATACAAGAAAAGTCTGTGAAGAAAAATAGAGTGTGAGCGATATTTTAGTAAGACGGAAACCAAAAGAGTGTTGTTCCTTTTGAGTGTGTAGTAATCACTTTGAGTATTGTATTCGTGACTACACAGTGTAAAATTCCTTACTATAGTAATATCAATTGCTCCTCTTAGTCCGTGGTTTTTTCCCTTATTCAGAAGGGTTTCCACGTAAAATTCTTGGTGTCGTTATTTTCCCATTTTATTTCCATTACTTTTACCATATATGCTTTTGTGTTTGTCCGCCTTTTCCCAACATAAACAACACACACACACATATATATATATATAGACGTGATTATGTCAAAGATGATTATTAGTGGTAATTAATAAATAATAATAGCTTAATTACGATTAAATATGTATTTTTAGTAGTAATTTATACTTTTCATATATATACCTAAAGCCTTTAACAATATTGAAAATGACACTTAACTAATACTGATAAAGATTTTAACATTCTTTATTAATGTCTTATGTTTATTAGAGCTAAAAGTTTTCGCATGCGTGCATACAACCTTTAATTTTTTGGAAGAAACAATATTCACTCGTATCATATGGATTATGGAATTGCAGATACATAATATGAACTACAGAGAAATGAAAAGAAAAGGCTGTAAAAAACCACTCCACTAAGGGGAAAAAAGTAATCACACTTTTTCATCTTTATAGGCTCCTCTTCAGCTTTTTGTTGCTAACTGTTAATATTATGGACATTCATAACTTACAAGAAGTCTTCATTTAAATCATTGCCAAAGAAAAAAGAAAAGTTTGTACCCGTGCATCTATACAAGAAAAAAAAAGTAGCAAAAGTTATTATAATTATCATTTTATTGATTGTAATACTAGACCAAGAGTATAATGACATAATTTAGATGACACTCAATTATTATTTGTTAATAATAGAGACATTTCACACGGTTTATCTTCTTCACATCAACCACCACACCATTTATCTTCAAAATCAATGGTGTATTGGATGAGTTGCTCCTTTCTTAATTAAATGTTTCAATTTTAAACTTTAGATATAAAAAAATTATTGATACAAAGCATTACCTCAAATCATAGGTGAATTCAGGATTTTAAACTTGTGAATTTCCAATAAAAATAATTTATATGTAGCAATAATCAACAAAAAGAAGTACTGAATCTTTGTATATATTTAAAAAGTAACGAAATATTTAAACACAAAATATTAAAATAAGTATTAGCATTACAATTTTACTCAATGACTTGTTATATCTTTGAAAATGATCAATAATCACATAATTGGGTACACTTTCAAATACTTCATTCTTTTCTTATTGAAAAAACTAAAAAATCATTTAAAAATTTGTTATCAATTAGTCAACCAAGTAAAAATCACCTTAATTAAAATATTGTTTAGCAGAAAACATTCATCGAGTATTTAAAAGTGAACAATTTTCATCTATCTATTTAAATTTATCAGAAAACTAATTGATCCACAAACATCAAGTCATCCCTTCGTAATTATTATTCTTAGATACGCCAAAAGTACTATAGTGAAACTTTTTAGTAATTGAGTTTAGCATTAGTTAAATCTTTTAATTCAACATTTTTTTCAATTTATTTTTCATGTAATTTGATATTAGAAATATTATTAGTTGAAATATGTTTGTTCTCAATTGAATATGTCAGAAACGTTGCATATTAGTTAGAAACTTCCGTTTCTAATAATGTATAATGAAACTCAAATGCGAGGAATAATCAATATTCTAATCACTTCTATCATATTAGCCCAGAGATTTATTGATCTAAATACAGTTTGACTATGAAAAAGAGCAGATCATTTATCCTCATACCTTCCGAATATTTTTTGTTTCAGTAAAAAATAGTGTCTAAGATTTTTAATATTTTTGCCAGAAACTTCTTACCGCAGGTAATGAAATTATGTAGGAGAACTTTTGTTGATAATCACGTGAACTGCTCATATTTTTGTAAGATCCCTTAGTTTTTTTATGATACATAAAAGATGAAAATTGTTCACTTTTAGTAGTTGGAGGATGTTTTCTACTAAAAATAATATTTTAAGGATGTAGTTTAATAAGACATAGTTTAAGGATGTTTTTGACCAAAAACTCTCTTAAAAATTATCAACAATTACATAATTAGGTACAGTTTCAAATACTTCATTCTTTTCTATATAAAAAAACTTTAAAAGATCATTTAAAAATTCGTTATCAACCAGTCAATCAAGTAAAAATCACCTTCCGGACATAACATAAGCTAGTTAACCTAAAATATTGACTCTGATCAATATTCAACTTTCAAATCTTCAAAATTGAAAAACACATCCAATAATCATTTGATCTCCTTGAAAATCATACCACCATCCCCGCATCTCATAAATGATACACTAAATATACAGTAATAAGAAAAACAAGGATAATACGCAAATAAAACTAAAACGACTTTGAGAATGGGTTGTGCATATTAGTCTTTCCTAGGTTTACTACAAAATGTGAAATCTTAATATGTTTGATAAATAAGTATGCATACGTTTAGTTATAGTGTGTGAATTTCTTTTTCTATTTTGTAAATTATATTTATGTTTGTTTGGCATAATTTAGCTCTCTTTTTTTCAAAACATGTTTAGTGTGTGTCACACTTACTGAATGTATCAAAACACTACAGAGAAAGAAAGGAGGAAAATAAATATCAACCAACAAGAATAATGAAGTTCACAAAAAATCGTATTAATGTTATTTTATATTGAAATATGCATTCCATAAAACAAGACAATGCCATGAATTGCAAGTATTGTACAGAGGTGCCTATGTAAATTAAACAAGTTTATCTATTGATCATCACCAAAACATCATTATTTTTTAAACTAGTTATTTTCGCCATTGATTTCTCCTATGCATATGCAAGTAGATTTTAATATTTCATGGTAAAATATACATCCTAATAAAACTAATTTACTTCATTGATATGATGATCAACAGATGATTTTACGACTAATTTAATTTGTAATGAATCACTTTATTATCTCTCCAAAGGGCAAATTAAAGACCGACACACGCACACAATATCATCATTGATAATTTCGATTTATAGTTTTATAATCTTTTGAATACTATAATGGGATATAATTAATATATACATTAATAATTATTAGTTTACCACAAATATAACTACTATGTTTTTTATTAGGGATAATGCCCAAGTATCCCCTCAACCTATGTCCGAAATCTCAGAGACACACTAATACTATACTAAGGTCTTATTGCCTCCTGAACTTATTTTATTAATAATTTTTTACCCCTTTTCGACCTACGTGGCACTATCTTGTGGGCCCAACGATGATTGACTTTTATTTTCAAACTAGTGCCATGTAGGCTAAAAAGGGGTAGAAAATTACTTATAAAATAAGTTCAGTGGAGTAATAGGACCTTAGTATAGTATAAGTGTGTCTCTGAGATTTCGGGCATAAGTTGAGGGGGTATGTGTGCATTATCCCTTTTTATTACATAAAGAATAGTCAAAAGTCCTAGAAAGTATACATTGATTATATATTATGATATACTCAGAAAACTTATTATAGCTTAGCTCTACATAAGCTATACACTAATTATATATTATGATACATTCAAAAATTGCACACAATTAACTATACATAAGGTATATACCGACTATTTATTGAACTATTTTTCTCCAAATATTTATTAGACTAATTAAAGAAGAAAGAAAAGGATGAGAAACAGTTAAAGGATAGATTATGATATTTTCTTAGTAAAATATACAGCCATTAAAACTGATTTGCTTTATTAATATGTTCATCAACATTATCAACAGATGATTTGCTGCTAATTAATAATCATCATTTCGATTAATATTCTTAGAAGAAACTATATCTTTAGACATATTTCACTAAGATATCTATGATTATTATCTATATTTTCAAAATATTACATATTTTATTACTAATTAAGAGTTCTTTTAATCATATATTGAGAAAAATACACCTAACTATGTGTATTTTTTCTACTAGATACACTACAATAAAGAAAGAGGCGACCGAGATAGCTATGTATCTTAGACACATGTGAATCACACTAGATACACACTAGATACATGTACATATATGTATCTAGTTTGATTTACATGTATCAGAACTATTAGATATATAAGAGAGTGCCAAGCGAAATAAGAGGGATGAAAGGGAGGTGAGCGTGATGTGTTATGTATTCTAGATACATGCGAATCTACTTGGATATAGTGTATCTAGAACAAATTACACATAATTTTGACTCTGTGTACCCCGAGATACATGTATCTCAACATATTTGATCGTCCAAAAATCTGATGATAAAATTCGTAAAATTGCAAACTAAAGTTTATCTAAATAAATAGTTTATGAATGTAAGTTTCCAATATTTTTATAATCTTGGCGGAGGCCCATTTAAATTGAAAACCATTGCATGCCCATTATCCTCTGTTTTTGGATCTTGAGGTATAGACTTCTTATGGTATAATATGTCAATTTATTATTGAGGAGTGTGATAGAATGAAAAAAATATTTGTATCTTTAATTAAATATTTTGAGTTCAAACATTAAGAATGGAAAAATTGAAAACTAAGGTGGGTTAAATTCTCAATTTGGTGATTCCTACATACGGCAGGAATCCGAATCAACAAAAGGCCAAAGAATTTAGAATACTTGATGCATAAAGAAAAAATAAATGAAGATATTGAAACTTGAAATCACTTATGTATGATTATATATCATATGCTTTTATTGTTTTCAAGTACATATAACACAATGAACATATATAAATGTAGTTTTATGACTTATGTGTTATATGTGAATATCGAGTGGGGTAGCATAATTTATTTCTGTAAAAATTATGCAATTATATAGTGTAATAGATAAATCACATTACATTAATTTAAATGTTTTTGTTATCAATTTGCGTGATTACATTAATTAAACGGTTTTGTTATCAATCTGCATAAGGGACTAAAAAACAGAAAATATAATTGAAACCCCCACAAATCAAGCGTACATTTCCTTCTTCTAACAACCACTCTATTTCAAAAAGATAACATAACTAGGAAATTAAAATTTCAAATTAGCTCTCCCTGTTCTTCAAAAAACTACAGGAGATTGATTCAAAAAAAAAAAAAATTGCAGCGAAATTTTGTAAAGATTCATAATAAATATTTCGATATTGTCAAGACATTCGAAAATATGAAAAAGTGATGTTAGGTACGAGCGATACAGAAGTGATGGAATAGTAATGTAGAGAAAATATTTCATTCATGGATCTTATTTCTGCCATTGTAGATGAGTTAAAAGATCTGATAACAAAATTTATGTGAACAAATAATCTTGTGATACACAGATCGTATATCTTTTTATACTTTTTTTGGAATTTATTTGTTACTAAATTATTCATGATACACTGTTATTTTCAAACTATATGCATAATTAGGTTGCATCTTATGTATTGGTGTTGCTTTGTATGTGTAAGGTGTTTAGATTTGTGTATTATTGCTTGATAATTACAATGTATCATATACATTTGAAATACTTCTTTGCTCTTTTAATGTATCAATGAATATGAACGGATAATTGTGGTACACAGATTGTTTTGTATCTTTTTCTTTTGTAAGTATCTAAAACAGGTAAAACTATGGGGACAATAATATGTACGATAAACTAAGAGTATGTCACGACCCAAAAATAGGTGTGATGGCACTTGTCTTATCCCACCAAGACAAGTCAGCCTAAAACCCAATATCTAACAAAGTGCGGAAGTAAATGACAATCCAACAACAATTTCTATTATGAAACCAAGTCATATTAATTCATTCCCAAAACCAGGTTGTCACGTGCACAAGCCTCTAATATAAATATTAGATTGAAATAAAATAGAAGTCTAAAATGAAGTTGTCTTCAAGTAAAAAAATAAGTCATAAACTGGAGTAGGAAAGTTCGCTGAGATGACAAGCAGCTACCTCACAACCCTCCACAAGATGCCTCGAAAACGAAATAATGACATGTATCACGAGATCCGGGCTCGTAACCTACAAAAATTTGTAGAAGCAAGGGGTGAGTACCAAACACGCGGGTACCCAACAAGCAAACCTCTAAACACAAGTTAAGTGAACAAAATAGGGATACTCCTTACACCCTATCTAAACCTCCACGCTACGGCTACCTAACAGTTTACAGTTTACCAAACACACACTCAATAACCACACTCTATCAGTTTACACATTCTTAATAACAACTCAATAATCAACAGTCACAAGCTTCACAGAGAAACAATCACAAGATCAGCAAAACACGTGTTCAAGTTCATCAATAATAAAATGTGCAATGCCATGAGATGCAATGTCAAATATAGTGATGCATGTCTTTCTTAACGATACACACCCGCTGTCTCTCAGTCCAGGACCCATGGGGGACATATCTGTCCATGCATCTGTCGCGGCTCACGATACGTCCCTCGAAATATAATATCCATCGCGGCGCGCGATACGACCCTCGAAATGGTACCTCCACTTATCACATAATTCTTATCACAACCATGTTTCAAGTGCAGTTTGACTTACATACTAAAATAAAAATGAGGAGATAGCCATTTTGATAACAAAGCACAATTTGCAACAAGTAATACAACACCAACAAATAAGCAACAAGTCTCCAAATCATTCTCAACATCACACAAGGAAATACACGAATTTCGCACGCTTAACAAGAGTTTAGAAATCTACTTTCCTTAGCCAATCGAATAATTACTCTTGGATTTGAGCCTTCCCATTCCGTTGAGCTTCTGAACCAATGGAATCTATTCAACTATATATTCACAATAAGGTTTCAGAACTAACAACACTCACACTTTTATGTGTTTAACCTTGAACTAAAAATACACCCCAAATTTATAATCAAGTTTGTAATTCTTGATGTCAATTAAAATTTCCACTATCATAGTTTTCAAGTTTCAAATTTAGGATTGCATCCCAAATTTTTCAACGTCATAATTTAAATGGTACTTACAAAATCTTATTCATCTAATATTTAAATTACATACCAATATATCAAAACTTGAACCATAATATATAACTAATATTCTGAAATTTACGCCTAATGATGCCATTAACGTATTCTGCACTATATTTATTTTTCCTTTAAACCCACTAATGATTGACTCATTATGAACCAAGCATTGGCCCACTAATGATTGGCTCATCATGAACCAATCATTGATCCAAATGATTCAAATGTTTTCATAATTTCTAACTATTCACGTGATTTCTATTCTGCATATTTTTTTTACTCATAGACAATCTTTATTTATTATTATACACATATATATATAATTTATTATATAATATTGCTATCTGCACACATCTATGTGCAGAAATCAAGAGAAAATTAAAGGAAAGAAAAACTTACTTAAGCAGTTCGTAAGCCGCAAGTGCAGAGAAACCCTTCGCTTCTTTTTTTTTCTTTCATTATTATTTTTGAATTATTTATGTACTAAAGCGGTGAAATTTACCCGCTTTTTTTTTTATTAATAGTCTACAGGGTATAAGGTCTTAATTTTTATCACTTTAGCCCATTAACTATTAATTTAATCAATATCTACAATTATTCATCCATAATTAACTCAAGTTAAGAAAATATTCAAAATTTCCAAAATGACCTTCCAGGTCATTACATTATCCACCACAAAAAAACATGTTCGTCCTCGAACATAAAGTAAAGAAAGTACCTGATGCTTCAAAAAGTTGTGGATATCTAGCACGCATGTCAGACTCAGTCTCCCAAGTTGCCTCTCCTACTGATCGGTGCTTCCATTGCACCTTCACTGACGCAATCTCCTTGGTCTAAGCTTTAGAATCTACCATCCAAAATATCTATAGGCTCCTCCTCAAATGTCAAGTCTGGACCCAACTCCACAAAATCAAGTGAAAGCACATGAGATTCATCCGAAATATACTTTCGAAACATAGAGACATGAAAAACAGGATGAACTGCTGACAAACTAGGTGGCAACACCAACTTATAAGCCACCTCTCCAACTCGGCTCAAAATCTCAAAAGGTCCAATGAACCTAGGTCTAAGCTTTCCCTTCTTTCCAAACCTCATCACACCCTTCACGGGTGATACTCAGAGCCAAACATGATCACCCTCCATAAACACCAAAGCTCTAACTCTTCGGTCTCCATAACTCTTCTGTCTACTCTGAGCTGTCAATAATCTATACTGAATCATACGGACTTGCTCCATAGCATCTCTAAGCAAGTCTGTATCCAAAGAGTCCATCTCCGTCGAATAAAACCAACCAATCGGAGACCTACACCGTCTTCTATACAATGCCTCAAATGGGGCCATCTGGATACTAGAGTAATAACTGTTGTTATAGGAAAACTCCGCTAAGGGTAAATGTTGATCCCATCTAGCACCAAAATCGATCACACACGCTCGAAGCATATATTCCAATACCTGAATGGTCCGCTCAGATTGACCATCTGTCTGAGGGTGAAATGCCGTACTCATATCTAACTGTGTACCCAGACCATGTTGTAATGCCTTCAAGAAATGAGAAGTAAATAGTGAACATCGATCTGATATGATAGAAATAGGAACTCCATGTAGTCGCACAATCTGACTGATATATAGCTCAGCTAACTTTTCTGCTGTATACTTCACCCGAACCGGGATGAAGTGGGCAGACTTGGTCAGCCTATCAACAACAACCCAAATAGAGTCATAACTACCCACTGTGGTAGGCAAACCCACGACAAAGTCCATAGTAATCCGCTCCCACTTCCAAGTAGGAATAGGCATCCTCTTAGATACACCCCCGGGCTGCTGGTGCTCACACTTGACCTGCTGGCAAGTCAAACACCTCGAAACAAAGTCTGAAATATCTCTCTTCATCCCACACCACGAGTAATGCTTTCTCAGATCATGATACATCTTCGTCTCTCCCGGATGGATGGAATACCGAGAATAATGGGCCTCCTCAAGAATTAATCTAATCAAATCGCCTATCTTGGGCACACAAATTTTGCCTCCGATCCGCAAGACACCATCAGAATCAAGGACAACCTCCTTAGCTTCCCCTCTCAATACTTTGTCTCGAATGAGACATAATTTTCCATCATCAAACTGGTGTGCAAGAATTTGCTCGACTAAAGAAGACCGAGCCTCAATAAAAGCAATCATCCCATCACTCTCTTTTGAAATCTGCAAGCGGACAAGACCGTTAGCTACTATCTGCACATTTCTAGCCAATGGTCTCTCCTCAATACTAAGCACTGCAAAAACTCCCCATGCTAGGAGTCTTCCTACTCAGAGCATCGGCCACAACATTGGCCTTTCCTGGATGATACAGAATGGTCACATCATAGTCCTTCAGCAACTCAAGCCATCTCTCGTTGCCTCAAGTTCAAATCCCTCTGGCTAAAATATATACTGAAGACTCCGATGATAGTGAAGATCTCACAATGCACTCCATACAAATAATGACGCCATAACTTAAGTACAAATACCACAGCCGCCAACTCCAGATCATGAGTAGGGTAGTTCTTCTCATGGGACTTCAATTGCCTAGAAGCATAAGCAATCACTTTCCCCTTCTGCATCAACACACCACCCAAACCAACTCCTGAAGCATCACAATTACACAGTAAAGTCTACACCTTCTTCAGGTAGAGTCAACACATGAGTAGAAGTCAACAAAGTCTTGAGCTTTTCAAAGATCTGCACACACTCATCAGACCACTGAAACGCACATCCTGTCGAGTCAATCTAGTTAATGGAGCTGCAATGGTAGAGAAACTCTGAACAAATCTTCGATAATAGCCTGCCAATCCCACAAAACTTCGAATCTCAGTAGGTGAAGTAGGTCGCGTCCAGCCTCTAACTGCCTCAATTTTGGCCGGATCTACTCTAATACCCTCCTTGGACACCACGTGTCCCAAGAATGTCACAGAAGTAAGCCAAAATTCACACTTTGAGAACTTGGCATACAACTTCTCTTCTCTCAACCTTTGAAGTACAATCCTCAGGTGTCGGACATCGTCCTCCTCAGTCTAGGAGTAAACCAAGATGTCATCGATGAAAACAATCACAAAAGAATCAAGGTATGGTCGAAACACCCCATTCATCAACTCCATGAATGCTGCAGGGGCATTAGTCAATCCGAAGGACATCACTAGGAATTCATAATGCCCATACCGAGTCTGAAAAGTTGTCTTAGGGATATCTGATGCCCTAATCTTCAACTGATGATATCCATACCTCAAATCAATCTTAGAGAACAATGATGCTCCCTGTAACTGATCAAATAAGTCATCAATACGCGGAAGAGGATACTTATTCTTCACTGTTACCTTGTTCAACTGTCTGTAATCAATACACATTCTCATAGTCCCATCCTTCTTTTTCACAAACAATACAGGGGCACCCCAAGGTGACACACTAGGGCGAATAAAACCCTTACTCAATAAATCCTGCAACTGATCCTTCAATTCTTTCAACTCTGCTGGAGCCATACGGTATGGAGAGATAGAAATAGGTTTAGTGAGGGCTCCAAATCAATAGCAAAATCGATATCCCTATCGGGAGGAACACCTGGAAGGTCAGAAGGAAATACATCAGGAAACTCCTGAACCACGGGAACAGAGTCCATGGGAGGTGGTTCAACACTAGTATCCCGAATAAATGCTAAGTAAGACAAACACCCCCTCTCCACCAATCTTTGAGAACGGATAAAAGAGATAACCTTGCTAGGATAAGAACCACTAACACTCTTCCACTCAACCCTCGGAACACCAGCATTGCTAAAGTCACAGTCTTAGCATTACAATTAAGGACAACGTGATAAAGAGAAAGACAATCCATTCCCGTCTACCATCCCAGAATGATTAAGTCTACCCAAGTGTCATACCCAGCCAAAGAAACAAGACAGGATCGATACACTCGATCCACCACTAAGGGCTTACCCACGGGTGTAGAAACACGAATAGGTACAGTCATGCCATTACATATTATATCAAATTTAGCAGCAAAATATGTAGACACATAAGAGAATGTAGAACCCAGATCAAACAACACATACGCAGGTCGATGGCATACTGGGATGATGTCTGTAATAACAGCATCAGAGGTCTCCGCCTCAGGTCTCCCAAGGGAAACATAGCAGTGGGCTCCTCGTCTACCTCCAGCTTGGGTGGTACCTCTACCCCCACTCTGTTGAGTTGCAACACCACTACTAGAAACTCTATCACCTCTACATGACTGAACTCTGCCACGACCTCTACCCTGTGGAGCTGGTGGTCTAGTCTGGAATGAAGAATTAGGTCGAGGCCTACCACGACCCCTTTGAGAAGTATACTGCCGCATTAGATGATCGGGATCCACACTAGTAAAACAAAATCTCTGACCTGGGAACTGTTGTGTTGACTCTGAAAACCTATTATAATTGCCTCGCCCTGTAGGTCGCTGCTGTGAACCGTACAACCCCTGACCCGGGCTATAAGAACCCCTAGATGTCAGGCCACCTTGAAATGTCGGCATAAATGTATGAATAGGTTCCCACTGCTGAAAAGAACCACTCACTCTCTGTGATCCCCTACCTCCAGATGAGGCACCATGAAACTGGACGGATATACGGGCCCTTTTAGGGTCCCCAAACTCCTCTCTCTCCATCAATTCTGCCTCTTTGGCGGCGCTCACAATGGACTGGAAAGAAGCCCTGTCCTTAGATGTCCGAAACACAGTTGACCTGATAGAGAAAGTCAATCCCCTCACAACCTACGGATCCTCTCTATCTCTTTTGGAATAATGGCCAACGCATGCCTAGACAACTGGCAAAAACGCGCCTCATACTCTGTAACCGATAAACCATCATGTCTCAGACTCTCAAACCTCAGGCGACTCTCCTCTCTCACGCTCCATGGATAAAAAGATCTTGGAATGCACTGGCAAACTGCTCCTAAGTCACTGGAGGAGATCCAAATGTCAAACCCCCCGAATAAGTCCTCCACCAGTCTCTTGCTGGTCCAAGAAGCTAGAGTGTAGCATATCGAACCCCATGTGACTCAGCTAATCCAACCACCTCTAGTAACTCTCGGTAGGTAGTTAGAAACTCATGAGCGTCCTCACTCTTCCCACCCTGAAACTGAGGTGGGTCCATCTTTCAAAATCTCTCATACCTACGCTGCTCATCCTCTGTCACAACAACCATCGATGCAACTTGACCCCCAACTGCTGGTGCAACATCATTCTGAACTGCGGGATCTACTAGTAGTTTCCCCACCACATCCTGATCAATTGGAGATTGTTGCTGCTCTTGGGTCTGAGCCCCCTCTCTAGTACGAGAGTCATGTGGTGTGGTAGACACCCCACCACCCTGAGAAAATCCCTTTAGCATACTTAACACCCTCAACAGTGTATCCTGAAGTAAAGGTGTGACTACAGGATCTGGAGGAACCTGGTCCTCTCTGCCATCAATCTGAGGTTCTGTAGAGACCTCTCTAGCACGACCTCTCACTAGTGCTGCTCCACGTCCACGACCTCTGGCTACTGTCGTACTACTAGCATGACCTCTAGCTCGAGATCTACCCCTACCTCTAGTTGACGCCTCAACAAATGCCTCGGGAAGTGCCTCCCCTCTACCACCAGTAACATTAGTTCTAGTCCTCGTCATCTGTCAAAAGAGTATACAACAACTCAGTAATAAAGAAGGTGACTACGCACGATGAGAAAGAATGAACAAAAAGAAGTTTCCTAGTAATCCTCGTAGCCTCTCAGAGATAAGTACAGACGTCTCCGTACTGATCCTTGAGACTCTACGTAGACTCAGCTTGTATACACGTGAGACCTATGAACCTGGGGCTCTGATACCATTTTGTCACGACCCAAAAATAGGTGTGATGGCACTTGTCTTATCCTACCAAGACAAGTCAGCCTAAAACCCAATATCTAACAAAGTGCGGAAGTAAATGACAATCCAACAACAAATTCTATTATGAAATCAAGTCATATTAATTCAATTCCCAAAACCAGGTTGTCACGTGCACAAGCCTCTAATATAAATATTAGAATTGAAATAAAATAGATGTCTAAAATGAAGTTGTCTTTCAAGTAAAAACAAAGTCATAAACTGGAGTAGGAAAGTTCGTTGAGATGCCAAGCAGCTACCTCACAACCCTCCACAAGATGCCTCGAAAACGAAAAGAATGACAGGTATCACGAAGATCCGGGCTCGTAACTTACAAAAATTTGTAGAAGCAAGGGGTGAGTACCAAACCACGCGGTGGGGTACCAACAAGCAAACCTCTAAACACAAGTTAAGTGAACAAAATACGGATACTCCTTACACCCTATCTAAACCTCCACGCTACATCCTAACAGTTTACAGTTACCAAAACACACAACTCAATAACCACACTCTATCAGTTTACACATTCTCAATAACAACTCAATAATCAACAGTCACAAGCTTCACAGAGAAACAATCACAAGATCAGCAAAACACGTGTTCAAGTTCATCAGTAATAAAATGTGCAATTCCATGAGATGAAATGTCAAATCTAGTGATGCATGTCTTTTTAACGATACACACCCGCTGTCTCTCAGTCCGGAACCCATGGGGGACATATCTGTCCATGCATCTGTCGTGGCGCACGACACGACCCTCGATAATAGTAACCGTCGCTGCGCGCGATACGTCCCTCAAAATATAATATCCATCGTGGCGCGCGATACGGCCCTCGAAATGGTACCTCCTCTCGTCACATAATTCTTATCACAACCATGTTTCAAGTGCTGTTTGACTTACATACTAAAATAAAAATGAGGAGATAGCCACTTTGATAACAAAGCACAATTTGCAACAAGTAATACAACACCAATAAATAAGCAACAAATCTCCAAATCATTCTAAACATCACACAAGGAAATACACGAATTTCGTACGCTTAACAAGAGTTTAGAAATCCACTTGCCTTAGCCAATCTAATAATTACTCTTGGACTTGAGCTTTCCCTTTCCGTTGAGCTTCTGAACCAATGGAATCTATTCAAGTATATATTCACAATAAGGTTTCAGAACTAACAACACTCACACTTTTATGTGTTTAACTTTGAACTAAAAATACACCCCAATTTATAATCAAGTTTGTAATTCTTGATGTCAATTAAAATTTCCACTATCATAGTTTTCAAGTTTCAAATTTAGGATTGCATCCCAAATTTTTTCAACGTCATAATTTTAATGGTACTTACAAAATCTTATTCATCTAATATTTAAGGATAATGCACAAGTACCCCCTCAACCTATGCCCGAAATCCTAGAGACACACTTATAATATACTAAGGTCCTATTACCCCCCCTGAACTTATTTTATAATTAATTTTCTACCCCTTTTTAGCCTACGTGGAACTAGTTTTTAAAAAAAATTCAACCTTTGTTGGGCCCACAAGATAGTGCCACGTAGGTCGAAAAGGGGTAAAAATTATTAATGAAATAAGTTCAGGGGGTAATAAGACCTTATTATAGTATAAGTGTGTCTCTGAGATTTCGGGCATAGGTTGAGGGGGTACTTGGGCGTTATCCCTATATTTAAATTACATACCAATATATCAAAACTTGAATCATAATATAATAACTAATATTCTGAAATTTACGCCTAATGATGCCATTAATGTATTCTGCACTATATTTTTTTTTCTTTTCAACCCACTAATGATTGGCTCATTATGAACCAATCATTGACCCACTAATGATTGGTTCATCATGAACCAATCATTGATCCAAATGATTCAAATGTTTTCATAATTTCTAACTATTCACGTGATTTTCTATTCTGCATATTTTTCTTTTACTTATATGCAATCTTCATTTATTATTATACACACATATATAATTTATTATATTATATTGCTATATGCACACATCTATGTGCAGAAATCAAGAAATTAAAGGAAAAGAAAACTTACCTTAAGCAGTTCGTAAGCCACAAGTGCAGAGAAACCCTTCGCCCCTTTTTTTTCTTTTCCTTATTTATTTTTTTGAATTATTTATGTACTAAAAGTGGTGAAATTTTACCCATTTTTTTATTAAATAGTCTAAAGTGTATAAGGTCTTAAAATTTTTATCACTTTAGCCCATTAACTATTAATTTAATAATTATCTACAATTGTTCATCCATTAATTAACTCAAGTTAAGCAAATATTTAAAATTTCCAAAAATGACCTTCCGTGTCATTACAGAGTATATATGATCCGTTGAGCAAGTTATAATAATGTATTTTGAAGTGTAATTTTTTTAGAATGGTACAATAAATATTAAATAATAAATATATTTGGTACAATTGCAACTATGTATTAGTGTGTTATGCAGTTCAATGGGATCAATGTCAGAAAAAAGTTATTGATCAGTTTCAAAATGTGTTTTGAAAGAAGTTGTCTTGCCACCAAGATACAAAAGAATTTCATTAGATCAAGGGAAAAAAGAAAAAAAAGATTCAGATGAAAAACTAACATCAAACATGAACTGTTATGTGCGATGTGAACAAGAAGGTCTCAATCGAAGAAGTTTTACTTTCTTTCCGAAAGAAGAATCTAGATCAATACTTTTTTGGAGTACTCTATTTTTTCAGATCTAATAATTCTCAAATTATAACATTTCTTTCTGTTGTTACAAATGTTTACATTAAAAACTTTTTTTAGCTTATTAATTTCCTATTCAATAAATGGAATGTTACGTTTTTCAATTCTGCCTATATTTTTTATTGTTAATTTTTTGTAAAGTGAATTAGTGTATTGTTTTGTGTTTGATATAAAGTTATTTTTAAAATAAACATTGTATTGATTGAGTAATTAATGTATTTATAACTGTTAATAAGTACTGAAAATACTATTATATTTCATTGATTTGTTTAACATAATGAATCTGATACTTAATTCTTTTAAATTTTTTGTATTGGATAATATAGTATCAACTGTTCTGATATGTACTGCATAAGACTTGTGATGTGTATTGGATAAGAGACATAATATTAAAAAGTACTAATTACATTACAAATTAAGAGGATTGTAACAATTATAAATATATAGTATCATGTTTTCTGAAACACATCAATTTGTGATTTTGAAAGCATGATAATTAATAATTGTGTATCATATACATAATATATTTTTTGACAAATTTATATCAACTTATAATATAGTATCAAGTGTAGTCATTTGTATCAAATTTATAAAAGACATAATGTTATAAGGTACTAAATATATTGAAAATTTACTGATTTGTATTAAGTATAAAAATATAGTATCAGTGTTGTGATACATACAAATTTGTTATATTGAAAGTAATCGTGTATCATATACATACTAAATTTTTGGAAAATCTTGTATCCTCTAATAATATAGTATCAAATATAGTGATATGTACTATACTTATAAGAAACAAAATTTAACAACGCATTAAATATATTGAAAATAAAATAAGAAGTGAAACAAATAATTTTCAACATAAAAACTCTTCACACTTAGATGTAGTATCTTCAAAAAAGAAGAAAAACTCGAAAGCACTAATTAATGTATCTTAAAAATAATAGATCATAGAGAATTGTCGGTGAATCGATAGATAAAAATCTATTCTAAATTAACAAGATCAACTTCTATTGGTGGAGTGTAGTCACTCTTCGGCCTTGTAGGATCATCATTCTCGTTAACATATCTTGTCTTTGCCTTGTTGAAATCATACTTTCATAACGGTGTTGCATATCTTGTGCGAAGATAGTCACTTCGAAAATCATCAGATAGGATGTTGATTTTATTGCTAAAATATTCAATAAAAAAAACCAAAAACATTCTGCAGTAGCTATAAAAAAAAAGATACATTACAAAAACAGATCAAATGTGTAGTTAAAGAAAAAAATGATTCAATAGTTACAGGCTGTCACTTTCTTGTTGCATAATATCTTGAATAAATTCCACCTCAAACGAATTTTGTGGATCCAATAATTCAATAGGGAAAACATAAATTTAAAATAAAATAAGTAAATACTCAAATACATGGTTCAAAATACATACCTTGTATATTGTAGGTCGAGATATGGCAGGGCAATCTTTTTACCTATAATTTTTCATTATTTTTTAACCTTTGCTTTCTATGATGCAGGTAATTTTTTTTTTCGCTTTTTCCTTCTCTGGACTTTGATTTGTCATTATGAAAGGATCCTTAACTTTTTAGATCTGTTTTTGTCCATTGGGCATTATCAGAATTCAAGATTTGATTAGTATTAGGTGTAACTATTTGGGTAATTTCAATTCTAAATGAAGGAGCATTCAAATGTACTAGACAAAATAATGAAACAAGAAAAAACGAAGAAGAAACTTGAAAAAGATGAAAGTACCTACAACTCTGAAATTAGTTTTATTGAAGAGAAAAACCTCTTGAAATTTATGTTTTGATTAATGTGGTGACTGATTTGATATACAAGTGAAAAGAGAGAGAAATTGAAGGAGTAAATATAGGAGTTAGAAACGTGAGTTTGGAGTGGAAATGAAATAATGTCTCTGACAGTTGGATTTTGAGTGAAAAGAAGGGATTTTCTTATTATTTTAAAATGGTAGGAAAATATTGAGAATATAACTAATGGTGTATACTTCGGTAATTTCTCCTTTATTTATTTTATTAGGGGTGGGCATAAAAACCAGAAAACCGAAACACCGAACCGAACCGAATTTTTTTAAAATTTCGGTTTCGGTATTTCAGTTTTCGGTTCGGTATTCGGTTTAATTTTTTGTATTTTTGGTATTTCGGTTCGGTTTTCGGTACGTGTTACTTTGGAATTCGGTATTTCGGTTTAAACCAAAATATTATATTATAATTTATAAATTATATTATATTTAATAATTATTAATATTTAAAAAAATAAAAAATAAGAAGCCCATTAAGTTGAAATATCAAAGTCCATTAAGTTGAAATATCAAGGCCCATTAAGTTGAAAAATCAAACAAAAAATTGAAAAAATTGTAAAGTTTAAAATTTTAAAAAGCCCACTAAACAGGCCTACTAAAAAACCGAACCGAATTAATAAAAATCGAACCGAATTAACAAAAACCGAACAGAATCAAAATATTTCGGTTCGGTATTCGGTACGCAATTTACAAAAATCGAAAATCGAAAAAAACCGGAAAAAAAAACCGAACCGAACCGAAATAGCGGATGCCCACCCCTATATTTTATTGAATACTATTTGTACCTTCTAATATGAATAATCAAAATTTAATTAAATAAATTTGATTTTTCTTTTAGAAAATTTCAGAAATAACAAAGATAATAGATATGGTTTCGGTAATTATGTGCCATACCTATAATTTAGTTTCCTATATATGCTGCAGTTTGTATAATTCGCTTGACCATTTGTATGTTTCACTTGCAAATAAACAAAAGTATAATAAAAATGTATGTTGTGGTTTGTTTATTTGGCTTGCCCATTTGTATATTTCACTTGGAAATATACAAACAGGGTTAGTATATACAAATTCTATATTTATACATATAAGAATTTTTCAGAACTTCATTGGTATATTTCCTTTGCCAATATACAAACAAGATAATTTATTATGATTTTTTCATAAATCATATAAAAATAGGTAAGGTAAGCATTTACAAATTTTGAATTTATATAATCAGAGACCGAATTATAAAAATCTTGATTTATACAATTAGAAAATCGAATAGCAAAATTTTGCGAAACTGTAGCTATGAATTAAAAATAATCAAAATTATAGCTAAATCACATAATATACTCTACATACTGCCATTTCGCGTGATTTACCTTTTTTTCTTCTTGCTTTAATTTTAGTATAGCTTACATAAATCCCATAGTGTGAAATTTAAATTACATTCTATCCCTATTTTTTTTTCTATTTTACAAAAATTCCTTAAAAACTTTAGTATCCGGATACATAACGTCTAATACATAAAACAACTAGATTGTTAATCTTAAAAAGGAGTCTAAACGTAAAATTGAAAAATGAGTCTCACAAATCAGGCAAAATAGATCCCACAATTCATGCAAAAGGGACTGATATCAATCTAAATCAAATATTCAAATCTTCTTCTCCTCTATCTATTCCAAATCATAACAGATTCAAAATAGACGATCACCTTTGCTAATACATGATGGATATATTGATTTTGTTGAGATATTCAGAAATATGGGTGATCTCTGATTTATAAACGATATAATAATGATGGAATAGTGGTTGAACAAACAATTTCTTTCACGGATCTCAAATCCGCCATTCATTACAACTTAATTGAATCTCAAATCTGTCATTGATGCAACAAACAAGATGACTAGAGAGGCGCACTGCTTTGATGCTACATCCTGTGAAATTGTTTGTGTTGAAGTTGGGGAAGACAACACCCAAAGTATTTTTATATCTAAATTGGATAATAGATACATTGAAAAAATTTATCCTCTTCATTTGATATTAAATTTATCCATAAGTTGCAGGTTTTATGTGCACGACTTATTTGTATTATCATAGTTGAGCGAGTTAATATTGTTGTTTTGGCGGCTATTCATCTTCGTGCAGAGTTTATCTTGTATTGTCCGAAAAAATGGACCTGCAACAGTGATTATTCAATGCTTCAGGTATTAAAGTAAGTATACTATCTTATTCTTAAGTTGTGAATTAGTATTTTTCTTAAAATTTTTTATATATAAGTCGTGATACATTGTTATTACTAGAAGAAAACACATTGTTAGTCTTGAGTGAAAAATATGTAATTGTGGGAGATTTTAACTAGATGAAGTATCTGTGCACACACAATTCTTCTTTGATACATGTGAAATTTCGATTAGACGGAATATCTTGTACCATGATACATTACTGACTACAAAATGGATACAATTTTGGTTTGATACATGTGAATCACTTGAATAATTATAGTTAGTGCGTACTTAATTTCATATATCATGTACATGTGATTTTGTGAATTTTAAATGTATCAACAATTGAATTACTTTCAATCTTTTATACATCCATTATCCATTTTAATCATTGGATTTTTTTAAAAAAAAATCGTATATTGATATATTCGTACATTAATGATTAGAGTTTGACACAACACTAATTAGACTCGTGTGTAATGAATTTGTAGATCTAGGTGAGTTATTTCATTGTTTATATAACGTATAAGATACATGTGAAAAAATCTTTTTTAATTTTAAAATTTGTAAAAGGATATATATGAAAATGTTTCATTAATGAAAATAAAAATGATACACTTATAGTTTTATATATGTGAATTACTGGATACAACTTCATACAGTTAAAAAGAGTATGTTGTGAATTTATATTTTTTAAAATTATCACTATGTGAATATTAAATATATTAGCAATGAAGAGATTACATTTTTAATATATCTTCTATCCAATTTATCATGTATATTTAAATTTTTTTTCTATTTTTTTTATAATGATACATGAGACAATAACTTTTATAATGTACCTAGTAGAATTGCAGTTATGTATTAGTGTGTATATCGGATGATTGTTCGTGAAAATTGAGGATCTCTGTTAGAGAAAAAGTTAGCATATGTATCCCTACTGCTCTGAACGACAAATTAAATGCATTAGCAAACACATATGAAGTTTCAATGACTTCAATTGCAAATAAGGACGATCGGTCAATTTCGAAATTTGCTTTAGAAGAAAATGTCTTACCTCCTAGGTACAAAAGGATGCCTAGACAACCAAGAAAACGAAGAAACTTTATGGATAAGAATATCATAATCAAAGAACTTGTACTTTCTTTCCGAAAGATGATTGTTGAAGTCTTTTTTTGAATTACCGTTATGTTTCAGATACATTAAGTTAAGATTAAAGTTTCATTTGATTTTTAGATTTTCCACTATTATATTGATATACACGTCAATTTACTTTTAGATGATGAATTCCTGATACAATAAATTCACATGTTAATATTTTCAACCTTGTGTATATTTTTTATTGAACATAATCACATTAAACATAATACAAGATATTTGTATCAGATATTATTTAATGGATAAAATATATTTGATACAAGATATCTACAGATTATCATTTCTTTGTTGCATAATATGTTCGACAAATTCAACATCAATGGATGTTGTGGTTCCAAAAGTGTATTGATTTCTTTGTCTTTGTATGCATCAAGTTATGCATCAAATTGTTGACATCCAACATAACAAATATAATATCAAACACAACAAATCGATAAAAAGAAACGAAAACACATATGTTAGCGAGTGAAGGCCTAGAGATTGGTACTGTTGTTTTTCTTCCTAAGATTTTTTTACAATATTTGATTTTGAGGATGATGGTGCTCCATTTTCGACTTTAAAATACTTTGATTCTTCTTCATTACGTGTGAATCGTGCAAAATTTTGAATCTATTTTCAGCCTATTTTCCATCGTCAAAAAAATCATATATTCGATTAGTGTTAGAAGAAATTGATTCAGTAACCTCAATACAAAATAAAACACCCTTATCAACATAGATCAGGAACATAACTTTGAACAGAAACAAGAATTCGAATAAATTAACAATGGAGAAGACAACCCCTACCTATGCAGATGTTTAAATTTGATTGAATGGAGAAAGAAACGTTTTGAAATCAATTTGATAATTGCTAACTATCTGGAGAGAATTTAGGGAGAAAACAAAGGAGTTAAAAGAAAGTGGATAAAAGTGGGTTACTTATGTATTCAATAGTTTGAGAATTGAGATAGAAAAAAGGGATCTTTGAAATATTTAAAATGGGTAAGAAAAAATGAAGAATAGAAAAACTTATGTTGTACATATAAGTATTTTATCCTTAATTTTATTAGGTACAAACATGTAATGATATATCTCACATAACATACTCTTTAATGCAACACATCTCACCTAATATTTTCTATGAACAATTTTTGTTTTCTTTATAGGTGTGATTGGACAACATTTAAACCTATAAAAAATAACAATTAATCAAAATTTGATTACAAGCATAACTTTATTTTACTTATTTTTACTTTATTTAAATCAATAACATATAAAGAAATTTATGTAGTCATGAAAAATGGATGGATGGATGGCAGAAGGTAGGAATAGAATCAGTACATAAGAATATATTTAAATTACAAAAACATATTGATTACATCTTCATGTAATGTAAAATCATATATATATGAAATAAACAGAAGAAACACCATTAATAAGTAACAATATATATATGTACAACCCTCGAACGAGGTCAACATACAAAGTTTTGTCCTAGAACTGGTGGGTGTTTGTGCAAGGCTACTATAAAAGGACGTCTACAAGACTAGACGTCTATAAGAAATATATACAAACTACAAGAAAACTGTGAATTACATGGAAATTAGTATGAAAATTTACAAAAAAATAAGTTTCCTGCCAATTTTCATACGAATCCCTATGAAAAGTCTCATGCAAAAGACTAGTCCTAAATAATAAAAGGAGACGAGTCAATTACGAACGCCAACAAACTCACCCTTAATCTCTGAAATACCAACTACAACTGTACAAGGATCAACACGGTTGACTAGAGCTCTAATTTGCATTAAAAAAGAATATGTAGAGTGCAATATGAGTATAAAACAATGAGTATGCAATAGGCTAGGCCGTCCAAGCTCACAATTGTAATAACATAATAATAAGCAAGTAAACAACATGATAATAAGACAATAGTAAGGGCATAACTGTTCTAAGAATCAAAGTAAAGCTACTAAGGTAAATGACGAAAGCAATAAGGTTAAATAAAACCTTAGTAAACCACCATAAGCCCAGAAAAAAAAAATCGCAACAAAAACATACAACCAATAATTCGATTGAACCCCATAAACCCGGTGGTTAATTACCACACAAAAGCCACACTACAAGGCACAACTAAGTAATGAACACGAATGTTTTTGTGAAATATGATATGGGGATAATACCATGTAACCTACAATCTCTTACAATCTTACGTTGAATTAGCAACTCCTTCGCAAAATCTTACATCGGCTAGCCTGAGAACCTTCGCAAACTCCAGATCTTACATTGAAATGCCTAGTCATTTTCAGAATCTTACATCGAAAAGCCCTACTGAACCCTAGCATATCCTGTAATCTTACATCAAAATAATTATTAAGTCACTACTATAATTTTTTGTAAGCTTATCTTGAAATCCTACTACATTTAATTGATGGACTTGACCCATTAAGTAGGTGAGGGATGTTTTTGTAACCTCTCTATATGTACTAGTTATATTTTCAATAAAAGTACTTTTTTGAAGAAAAAAAAACATATTCATCATATGAAAGTCCCTTTTAGCACTATAAATCAAATGAGTTCTTTAGAAATTTAGCAAGTACAAAATGTAAAGAGAAAAATGTGAAGATTAATTTACCTGAAGTAAAGTATCATATAAACAAGGGATCCAATTCTGTTAAATTTAAAATTTTGCAATAATAATATTTTCAAGAATGATTTTTTTAGTCTTTTCTTTTAAAAAAGAAAAGAATTTCTCAAAAATGTTAAGTGAACATATTATTGATATGGCAAGTCTTTTTAACACTATAATGAGTTGTATAGACATCTATCATTTTAAGCTCTTTTATTATTGAGTCCCCACCTAGGACGCCCTTTCTATACCCCTAAAAATTACCCTTCCTCTCTTGCTTCAATTAATGAATTGAGAAAGTAATAAATTGCTTTAATTTTATCATTATCTTCTTGTTATTTGAAAGTCTTACTTTTGCAAAAGAGAAAAAAATCACTATTTTCTTTCCTATGAATGTCAGTTGTAGATTCTACCAACTATAGGTAAGATTAGCAAAAGAGAGAGCTAGGGAGAGACAAATCAAATCATTCTTATTTGCAAATCACATTTACAGGTCGTTTGATAGTTAATAAGAATTATACATGTGTTCGTAATATATGATTTAGTTGTTATGGAAATAAATGCATTATTTTTTTTTGCAGAAATTAGTTATGCATGATTAACTTATTCATGTATCACTAATTGCATATTTATCCTGTATAAAATAATAATATAGATTTATTATAACATATTTATGTATTAGTTATGTGAATTTCTAAATTGTAAAACAAATCAATATTGATTTTACATATGAATATATTACCACCTAACCAACTATCAAACTTGATATTGCTTATACGAAATTCAATACCCGCATAATTCATTTTCAAACCAGCTACCAATAAGCCCATAGCATTCAACAAGCAAAGTAAAGTTCCTCTAGAAATTGAAGATTGAAACAATATTTATCTTCTCAAATTTCTTAAAATGCAATGACTCGGACCCGAAAAAGTTATTTTTGATAATTTGAATAGCCATTTAACTATATTAATTAATTGGGGGTAATTTAGTTAATTTTAATAATAATGGGTCAAGTCTAAAATATTAATATAGGTTAATAAGCCGTGCTACTTTTAATAACATAAGTAATTTAGAAGAAGAAAAAAAAAGAAAAAAAACGTGATTTGCTATTGAAACAAAGAGAGAACTGGAGGCTATAGAAAACACACGAGGAAAAAATATTGAATGAATTGGTAAGTAATCAAGCTTCTCCCTTTCAATGTATTTATTAAATAAGTTGGATAATTTGATTTCTGAAAATTTGAAGTGTACTGTCAGTATGTTGGAAAAGGGACAATTTATTAGTTAAAGTAGTCTGTACATTGTTCTGGAATTGAGGACAGAATTGAATGTTATTTGAATATATAGTGATGAGCCAATCATTGATTGGGAATAAAGGGGTTTTGAAAGAAAAAATAATAATTCTGCAACGTTTTTGTTTGAATTTAATCGGGTGTAATTTTTATAGTTTTGATTATTATATTATGATTAAAGTTTTGATATATTAGTATGCATATTTAATTATTAGATGAGTGGTATTTTGTGAGTGTCATTCGAATTATGAAATTGAAAATTATGATAGTTGAAATGTTAGTTGGCATCAAGAATTACGAACTTGATTTTAAATTTTGGGTGAATTTTTAGGTCAAGATTAAACACATGAAAGTGTGAGTCTTGAATAGATTCCATTGGTTTGGAAGCTCAACGGAAAGGGAAGGCTCAAGTTTTAGAGTAATTATTCGATTGACTAAGGCAAGTGGATTTCTAAACCCTTGTTAAGCGTATGAAATTCGTGTATTTTCTTATGTGGTATTGAGAGTGACTTGGAGACTTGTTGCTTATTTGTTAGTGTTGTATACCTTGCTGTAAATTATGCTTTGTTATCAAAATGGTTATCTCCTCATTTCTCATTTGAGCATGTCAATTGCATTGTATCTGAGACATGATTGTGATAAGAGTTAAGTGATAAGAGTATGTACTATTTCGAGGGTCGTATCGCGCGCCGTGATGGTATTATATTTCGAGGGACGTATCGCGCGCCGCGATGGTTACTATTATCGAGGGTCGTGTCGTGCGCCTCCACAGATGCATGGACAGATATGTCCCCCATGGGTCCCGAACTGAGAGACAGCCGATGTATATCGTTAAGAAAGACATGCATCACGATATTTGACATTGCATCTCATGGCATTGCACATTTTATTATTGATGAACTTGAACACGTGTTTTGCTGATCTTGTGATTGTTTCTCTGTGAAGCTTGTGACTGTTAAATATTGAGTTGTTATTGAGAATGTGTAAACTGATAGAGTGTGGTTATTGAGTTGTGTGTTTGGTAAACTGTTAGGCTGTAGCGTGGAGGTTTAGATCGGGCGTAAGGAGTACCCGTATTTTGTTCACTTAACTTGTGTTTAGAGGTTTGCTTGTTGGGTACCGCGTGGTTTGGTACTCACCCCTTGCTTCTACAAATTTTTGTAGGTTACGAGCTCGAATTTTGTGATACCTTCCATTCTCTTCGTTGCCGAGACATCTTGTGGAGGATTGTGAGGTAGCTGCTTGTCATCTCAGCGAACTTTCCTACTCCAGTTTATGACTTTGTTTTTACTTGAAAGACAACTTCATTTTAGACTTCTATTTTATTTCAATTCTAATATTTACATTAGAGGCTTGTGCACGTGACAACCTGTTTTGGGATTGAATTAATATGACTTGGTTTCATAATAGGAATTGTTGTTGGATTGTCATTACTTCCGCACTTTGTTAGATATTGGTTTTAGGCTGACTTGTCTTGGTGGGATAAGACGAGTGCCATCACACCCATTTTTGGTCGTGACAACATGGTATCAGAGCCCCAGGTTCATAGGTCTCATGTGTATACCAGTCGAGTCTACGTAGAGTCTCAAGGATCAGTACAGAGACGTCTGTACTTATCTCTGAGAGGCTATAAATATTACTAGGAGACTTCCTTTTGTTCATTCTTTCTCATCGTGCGTAGTTACCTTTCTTTAGTACTGAGTTGTTGTATACTCTTTTGACAGATGACGAGGACTAGAACTAATGTTACTGGTGGTAGAGGGAGGCACTTCCCAAGGCAGTTGTTGAGCCCCAGCTAGGGTAGGGGTAGATCTCGAGCTAGAGGTCGTGCTAGTAGTACGACAGTAGCCAGAGGTCGTGGACGTGGAGCAGCACCAGTGAGAGGTCGTGCTAGAGAGGTCTCTCCAGAACCTCAGATTGATGGTAGAGAGGACCATGTTCCTCCAGATTCCTGTAGTTACACCTTTGTTCAGGATACACTATCGAGAGTGTTAAGTGTGCTAGAGGGTTTTTCTCAGGGTGGTGGTGCGACCGCCACACCACATGACTCTCGTACTAGAGAGGGGGCTCAGACCTAAGAGCAACAACAAGCTCCAGTTGTTTAGGATGCGGTGGGGCAACTACCAGTAGATCCCGCGGTTCAGAATGATGTTGCACCAGCAGTTGGGGGTCAAGTTGCACCGATGGTTGTTTTGACAGAGGATGAGCAGCGTAGGTATGAGAGATTTCGAAAGATGGACCCACCTCAGTTTCAGGGTGGGAAGAGCGAGGACGCTCATGAGTTTCTAACTACATGTCGAGAGTTACTAGAGGTGGTTGAATTAGCCGAGTCACATGGGGTTCGATATGCTACACTCCAGCTTCGTGGACCAGCGAGACTGGTGAAGGACTTATTCGGGGGTTTGCCAGTTGGATCTCCCCAGTGACTTGGGAGCAGTTTGCTAGTGCATTCCAAGATCGTTTTATCCCATGGAGCGTGAGAGAGAGAGTCTCTTGAGGTTTGAGAGTCTGAGACAGGATGGTTTATCGGTTACAGAGTATGAGGCGCGTTTTCGCCAGTTGTCTAGGCATGCGTTGGCCATTATTCCAAATGAGACAGAGAGGATCCGCAGATTTGTGAGGGATTGACTTTCTCTATCGTCAGCTGTGTTTCGCATCTAGGGAGGGGGCTTCTTTCCAGTCCATTGTGAGCGCCGCCAAAGAGGCGGAATTGATGGAGAGAGAGGAGTTTGGGGACCCTAAAAGGGCCGTATATCAGGAAAGTTTCATGGTGCCTCATCTGGAGGTAGGGGATCACAGAGAGTGAGTGGTTCTTTTCAGCAGCGGGGACCTATTCATGCATCTATGCCGACATTTGAGGGTTGCCAAACATTTAGGGGTTCTTATAACTGGGTCAGGGCTCGTACGGTTCACAACAGCGACCTACAGGGCGAGGAAATTATAGTGGGTTTTCAGGGTCCACACAGCAGTTCCCAGGTCAGAGATTTTGTTTTACTTGTGGAGATCCCGATCATCGAATGCGGCAGTGTACTTCTCAAAGAGGTCGTGGTGGGCCTCGACCTAATTCTTCACTCCAAACTAGGCCACCAGCACCACAGGGTAGTGGTCGTGGCAGAGTTCAGTCAGGTAGAGGTGATAGAGTTTCTAGTGGTGTTGCAGCTCAGCAGAGTGAGGGTAGAGGTACCACCCAGAATGAAGGTGGACGAGGAGGCCACTACTATGCTTTCCCCAGGAGACCTGAGGCGGAGACCTCTGATGCTGTTATTACAGGTATCATCCCAGTATGCCATCGACCTGATTCTGTGTTGTTTGATCCAGGTTCTACATTCTCTTATGTGTCTACGTATTTTGGCTGCTAAATTTGATATGATATGTGATAGCATGACTGTACCTATTCGTGTTTCTACACCCGTGGGCAAGCCCTTAGTGGTGGATCGAGTGTATCGATCCTGTCTTGTTTCTTTGGCTGGGTA